>NBNE01001685.1:0-11414 GCA_002215365.1 Phytophthora megakarya | reverse complement strand
ATTCGGCGGTATACATCCAGATTCGAAGATAAGCAAGCGGCTGTTGGGAAGGAAATATGTGGATCCAGGTGGTAGAGGATAGGACAAATCAGGATCAAAGGTTTAGGAATAACAGAGAATCGAATTTGCATCATTGGACACAAGTGGCTAGGTTCTTTGTTTGATCCACACTTAGTGCATTACGAACACCTCGGATCAAGGCATATACTGTTTATATAAGGTGATCCCGTATTCGAAATATTGTATTTAGTGTAGTTTGGATAACTGGATAATATATTGGCCAGATTCAACTACCTAATACTTATTCCATAAGTGCAGGCTCCGGATCCATGGTATTCAGTGCTTGGCTGTAAAGATCCATCGATCTCTCAACCCCCCAAGATCTGGTCATAGGAGACCGCAAGCAACTCAAAGGGACCGCAACATCAACAACTACCACCACACCAAGGCAACCTACACGACCGGATCCAAGATCCGCCACCGGGGATCCACGTTCGACTGTTCATTTGGACTCCGGATCAACCTAACCGGCAGCAGAGCGAAGACTTTCCGCGCTGTTACCCACATCCCTGCGTCTCACCAAGACACTTAATATCTCCAACACTTGCACCTCTTCTGCCGTTAGCGGAGGAGCAAGCTCCAGCCCTATCGAACATTGTGGGAATTAGGACAGAGGGAACACACCAACAAACAAGACTTCGTCCGTTACTACGACGTGGAAAAACCTGATCACACTATTGTGGCAAATTTCGTTGAACAAAAAGTGTCCAAGAATGGTATAACAGTGCCATTGCTGCAACGATTCATCGCTCGTCAATGTGTCCGTAACAACTGCATAGTGAACACTTGGAAGTTCATTACCGAAGGACAGGGTATTTTCAGCGGGATGCAAATGGATGAGACAGGCTGGTGTAGGATGTTACCATCGACTGACGTCGCACAAAGTGGAACAATAATCGAAACGTGCATTCGTCGAATGCCCGTGTATTTCAGAGCCACGCCCTGTGGATCGGATGTTGATGATTTTCACACAATGATAGAAGAGGTGAGCGATGAAATATATAGGGATGGCATGGTTTCGATCAGAACTCGCTTGTTGCGTAATGTACCCGAGGTGATACTTTCGTAACAATAGATTCTTACAACATAGTATAGCGTAAGCGTAGTACTATTATGTGTAATTACACAAAGCCACTCGGCAGATAACTCTGCATACAAATATCGTTTTGGCTTGATATGGTTGACGGTAAAGTAAAATGTACAGTATTTTCGTGTTTGATGCCACATTGATTAAGGTAGCTTTTAAACCGTCCACCAATATACTATCCACCTTTGTCTGAACGCAGACGTTTGATGGTCATGCCGGTCGCATTCTTAATGGCGGCCTTGTCAGTCTTGAACTTGGACAGTATGTCTGACTTCGCATTCATGAAGTGGGCGGTCACCTGACGTGAGTGATCGTTGATGAATGTGACGACATATTTGCAACCACCAGGCTTCGTTGTTGCATCGGACCCACTACGTCCGTGTAGAAGCTTCTCTGGGTGTCTAGAGAAGTTTTCTCCTCGCATCTTGCCCATGCAGCGGCCAGCGCATACGTCATCACTGGTTACGCTACCCTTGATACGAGGAACCCCATCTGTCAGGGCAAGTAGCTGTTCATAGGGCTTGAACGGGATGCGGTCCAGGCGTGTGTGCATCACAGTCCTCGATTATTTACGAGATGCCATCGCGACATGACACACCTCGTTCCTCGCTGTCTTCAGCTCGAAGATGTTTCCAGGGCGCTTTGCCTCCATGACCACCTTACGTCTCATTAGCGAAAGTCATATTGGTCTTTGCTGAACTGCGCGACGACATCTTTCTCGACCAGCTACGACACGGAGATGAGGCTCCCCTCAACTTCAGGAATGTACACGACACCCGACAGCCTGACATACGTTCCGTCCATCACCTTCAGAATGACTGCGCTCGTTGCAACTGCGTCGAACTTTGTCCCATTCGCGATGATGATGCAGACTGGCGTCTTGAGGGCATTCACGAACACGACCTTGTCCCGGAAGCTGATCATGTACGAGTTTGCATATGAGTCGACGAGTCATTCGGTCGTTGTCATCGCATTAGTAGCCGCAAAAAAGAAGTCGGACTGTTACTCTTGGGCTGCTTGACTTCGTTCCTCATCGGCCTTGGTTTTGCGGCACTCAAACGCCTTGTGTCCTTGCTTCTTTCAGTAGATGAGTCTCGTCCAAAGTCTAACTGGAGGACGATCTCCTTGAACGGATCGACAACAACGGCGAACTTGATACCGGGCTTCATCTTGAAGTGTTTCAACTTCTTGGTGACAAGAAGCCGATTCTTGAGTGTCTTCTTGTTGAAGTGCTCCTCGAGCATCGTCCACGCCTCAGCGGCAGTCAGCGCTCCACCAACGTAGACTTGGTATGTCAGCCTCACGTCTCCAGCGATAACACCAAGTGCTTTCAGATTGCCGGTCTTCCGTTCCGCCACAGAGCGATCATTCATGAGGTCGAACTCGGGCTTGATGATCTGCGGCAGCTGTCCCTTCCGAGCGAGCTTCATCCCCATATTGAACTCTCAGTGGAAGTAGTTGTCTTCCACGAGCTTGTCAATGTTGTCGGCGTAGGTTGAATTCATAACCAATTAAGAGTGAAAGTAATGAACGAGGCTTTGAAGTCGATGTGAGGCGAATAATGTAGACTTGGGAAAGGGAATTAAGATTGAAATCGTCTTAACCACTCTACCAGACGTATTGACACGTATCGTAATAACAACATCACAAAATCTCCGGGTCTATCTCGAATAACTCTAACAAAGGGTGCAACAGTTGTATAGGTATATACCTCCTCTCTCACCAATCACATCATGTGATATATGGTGATCAGCCAATCAGATCGCACCATTCACCCTACTTCAACTATGCCACGCGCACAACACACGTAAAATATGTGCCTAGTGGTAGTGACCCAGAGTAGCAGACGGCGAAGTGTAATCACGACAGTGTGATCGGTAGTGTGGTCATAAATCCGCCTCCTACACCACACAGTTGCGTACATGCCGATCAAACCCTTGCCAACAACACGCTGTGCGGCCTTTGTAGAAGATATCAATTTGATATTTTAGCCAATAGCATACGTCAAAACGCCAAATCTTCAAGCATGCAACAGCGTCCGGTAGTCAATTGCGCAGGAACAAGAAGATTTATTTTTTTGGCAGACACTTGGCAAAATTTTCAAGCACGCTGATTGGTCAGAAAATTTTCTACCCGCCTGAATCAAACCTCGCACGGTTCGGGGAGCAGCAACAAGTACAAATTTCTTTTGCGCTCTGACAAGAAGTTGAAGTGGGCCAGTCATGGGCAAGAAGACACCACTACGAGCACCACGCGCGTCGGGGCTCACCCGGACTCGAACCAACAGACGCCATACGTCGAGAAGCAGCGCCCCAAGGCGCAAGTGGACAGTGTTCCGTCGACGGAGCTCGGCCAAGAATGCAGGGCTGATAAAGCTACAGTAGATTCTACCCGCCGAACAAGTAGCAGCCACAGTAGGAACATGCAGAAGTCCAGCACATATATGTTGGAGGGTGCGGAGCCGATGAGTGCTGGTGCTGGTGCTGGTGCAGCACTGTTGATGACGTCGGCGATTCCAGTCTCGAGTATCACCTCTGCTGTGGGAGCTCCGTTGCCTTCAAGCAGAAGCACCAGCGCACCACCAGAGGTGACAACGAAGGTCTCAACCACCGTTACATCTGGCAAGAACAAGCAACTAAAGGTACTTGCCGATTTACTGGAGAGTGACGACGACGTATCTGACTCAAGCGCTACGCAGCCCACCAGCGTGGCTAGCCTTTTACTACAAACAGGATCAAGCGTGAAAGCTACAACGGACCCGGAAATAATCTCAACCTTCTCTTGCAGATGGAAAACTGCAACAAAGTTGATAAAACAAGAGGAGGTTCTCTTCTCACGTGTACCAGATCGGGATGTGGTCGTGAGATACATGTTGTGTGTGTTGCAGCAATGTTGCCGTTATTTGGAGCTAGTGACGGCTTTAACAAAGCTGGATGTGGTAAGCGTTGCTACAACGCTGTCGTGAAACCAAGCAAAACGACGTTCTGCTCCATTACAAACCGGAAAGAAGCGTGTCCTGTGGCACAACGATGGTCCGTCGGATGACGTAAGTTCTCTCAGTGTGTTGATTGACTGGATTACTAGTGGAGATAATTACGATCGCTATCGGGGTGGCGATGGCCAGATTGGAGAGACGAAGACTGGGCTCGCTTCTCAAATACTGCGTTTGATTTCCGTGAAAGGAATTAAAACAGTTCGAACCGCAAAAGATGTTCTCTTCGCTGGAAACAACGTTTAGAACAGCAGTGGATTGGGTTGCAGCTACGGGCCTAGGTGTAAAGGATGAATCCTCTCTGTGTGCCAACATTCTTCAGCGATGTCCCGAGTACTATGAGCTCTTCGACACAATGCACAGTCGCATTAGCACGCGAGCCCAACTCCTCAATACCGATGACCAATTTAACAAAGCGGACACAGAAAGTGACGGGAGCAGTTCCAGCGATGAATGTGATGACAGACCGATCGGTAATGTGGCTCGTGACGCAGTAAACACCACAGGAAAGCGATCCACATCAATTCCTTTATCTATTGCCCAGCATCAGTAAAAAAAAACTCGGAAAGACGATTTATCATCACACGCGGCTCTGTTGCAGCGGTAAAGTGGCTCATGACGCAGTAAACACCACAGGAAAGCGATCCACATCAATTCCTTTATCTATTGCTCAGCATCAGTCAAAAAAAAACTCGGAAAGACGATTTATCATCACACGCGGCTCTGTTGCAGCTCAAACAAGCGCAATTGGACCTGAATCATGATATCCATCTAGCCTACTTAAGCGTACGCAAACCGGAGCTCACCCTTCGCGAAAAATAATTTGTCTCGCGAGAAAAACGCATGGAGAGCGAAGAACGTTTAGCTGCTGCACGTGTTGGGGAAGCTAACGCTCAAGCAAAGAAACTTCAAGAAGAGGCTGAGCATTGGCGTCAACAGCGCAAGATCATGTTACTTCGAGAGCAGAAAAATTACTAGAGGAAAGGGTATCTCAAGAAGAAATCTATCTTCTTCTACCACCGCTATCGCAACTCGAGCAGGTATGCTAGTAGTTGTTCCCGACGCTTGTCTCTCTTTGCATCACTAGGTAGTGGCACGTTCAGCTCATCATATTCATCAAGTTTTCTAGTCACGAGCTCTTCTAGGGCACTGTGCCAGTCTTTTGGAATCGGCTCAGCTATAAGCAGATTGTGCATGGTACATGCACACGTGACATATCGAATTAAGCTTCTCATGTGCTTTCGGTTTTACTCAGCTTCACCCGAATCTCGCGTAAATATGGAAATCTCATTTTGAGCAGTCCGATGCAGTGCTCACTTTTAATTCTAGCTTTGGCAAGCTTTGTGTTGAAGTACTTTTGGTGAGGGTTCACCTGTGCTTTTGGCGGATTTTTAAAAGCTGGGATCATGATAGCTGATACTTGGAAGGCGGAATCACCTAATAGATACTGGTTGTGCTTGAAATGGGCGTCGGACCGAAGCGCCATCGGGCTATTCATCCAAACTCGATAGCCGTGGGTTGAGCCCGCAACCACTATGTTGCGGGTTCGTGCAATATCATCGCAAGTCACTAAACCATTTACAGCGTATCATGCCTTTCGACTGTAGTAGTCCTCTCCGAGGTGGAGAGGACGCAAGCGTAAACAACGTTCCATCCATTATTCCTATGCAATTCCCAAAGTCATACTTGGTTTGCATTCGATCCGAAATCATACGGCGTTCATTTTCATCTGGCCACGTGATGGTGGTCTCTTCGAGTGCCGTTACAGCAGCCGAAGCCCGAAACAAGTAGTTCTGGACAGATCCAATAGCAATTCCAAGAAATATACCAATCTTGACCCCGGAGTTGTCGTTCCCGTAGGTGCCTAGAAACTTAAGAAGAACCAGCATGCGAAGCTCAGCCCCACCACGAAAAGGCTTGTTCCCTGTTGATACGTAGACCGGATCGTGCCTTCCCAAGCCGGAAAAATACAGAACGATCGAGTCAGAAATGGTCATGGAACTCAGTCGCTATGTATTCATGCTCGCGTAGTAATTTCAACCATCGGTCCTTGCGCCGACGGTAGCTTCGCGGGCGATCGACATAGCGGTCTGCTAGTACACGCTCGTGCTCCAACTCCCAGTAGATATCCAGGTCGTCTTCAGAAGAATCTTGGTCACTACACAGGTCCCGATTCCATGCCGCAACACGACGGTTCTCTGTGATTCGACGCAAGTCACGTAGTTCTTTTCCTCGTGCTGATAACCGTGGCATCCTGACCGTGTATCCTTGTAGATCCTACAGCAGCTTCTTTGCTGGGAAACCAATGTGCCGTAGCTAGATTTGGAAAAAAAATCGTTCTTGCTGCAAATTCAATTTGGGGTAGTGAATTTGCCTCGCTCTCATTGGCTAATTAATAGGTTTGTCATCGGCTGCCAAAAAATAAATCTTCTTGTTGCTGCGCAATTGACTACCACTATTGTAACTCCAAACCAACGACAATGCTTTGTACCCTATAGACATAATGGGCTCAAATCGCTAGTTTCGTTTGAACATTAAGTTTTTTGTTTGAACCACGTGGTTTGGTTCACAGTTATATTTCGAACCAAACCCATTGGTTTGGTTTGTTCAAGGTGCGATTTAAACTCAAATAGAACGCCAACAACTTAACCTACCATTATTAGCTGCGTCTGACCTTAGTCAATATTCCAAGTTTGCTGGCTTAAAGGCCTTAAACTCTTTCACAAATTTCTTAACCTCTTTGGCGCTGTATCCATTCAGCAACATTGCTCGCCCCACATCGTCACTATGATACTTCATACTTCTCCAGATCAGGAATGTTTCGTAACGTTTGTCGGTATCACTGCGTATCACGTTAAACAGACTCGGGTTTTCTTGTAAATAGATCCGAGCCATGGTGATTGGATTAAAACTTTCGGCGCCCTCGGCACCATGTGATTGATAGCGAAACTTGTTTAAGAAGTTGTTGATTCCACCACCTCTCTCTTCTCCGGCACCGTCATTTTCACTATCAAATGTTTCGTGGGAGCGTTGAACCCGACCATCATGGTTATGACCTCCAGGCAGAGTGTAAAGCGCTTTGGACTGCGGCACAGAGATTGCGTTGTTGGGAGATATCGCGGTAATAGTGAAGAGTAAAGTAACAGCCATAGCTTGGCCGAACGAAGAGAGATGCATAGTTGCTTTTGAGATTACAGGTCTTGTAAGAAAACGCTTGAGTGGGGTGAAGAAATTTACGCAATGCAAGGAGACTACCGAATCCTAACTGAACAGTGGATGGGTGGTGAAGCTAATCCTGTGACAGCTCTTTGTCACAAAGTGGTTGGGTCTAAAGCTTCAGGCGATTGCACGAACGGACAATATCTCTGGCAATGCATTGTTGGGGTGTCTCCAGTGCAGCTAGATCCACATAAGATGGAAAGACTTCGCATGGACGACAATGTGTGGGTAGTAAACCCTAAACCACTGGTACAGGTGTTGAATTCAAATTCACAATTACATAATTGACATTATAAAACTACTGCACACGTGCCTAACTGGCTGCTCGTACTACAAGCCATTAATACGGAATATCCACCTCAAGGCCAACCGAGATCTTGTTGGAAGGCCCTACTATTAAAATAAATGTTGTATTCATATTCTTTTGTACGTACATATGAATCCAGGATTTCCGCGACTTTGTACGTGGATTCCACATGTACACATAATCCTCGTATAGTAAACGGTACACATGTACATACGAAGTCACGACTTTTTTGCGTTAACCTAGCGAATTGTTTACCATACCATGTATTATGGTAATCAGCTCGCAAGGTTACGATAGTAAACTGCAACATCGCCTTCTTGAACGAGTTTCACACAACAGCTCCAGTTTCGATTGCGTTGCGAACTCTAGTTCATATTTCATTCAAAGAATAGTCCAATGATATTAAAACCTTTGCCAGTAGTTTCCCTCAAACTTTCGTAATTAAAATGTACGAGTGCAGCAAAATGACATTTACTTCGACGTAAATGTAAATGTAACGTGACAATGCGTCAGTGCATGGGGGAAAGGCATGGAGGACTGGGCTGTATCCTCACCATTTTTCTCACATTCCCTCTGAGGGTTAAAGTTTACCTAAACTTGAACCAACACATGTGAGACCATTTTTAGCCAACGTATCACTGACGCGGTTTTCAATGATATATAAGGTAGGAAACTAAAGCATTCCTGCTTCATTTAAAGCCGGCTAACACTTCTAAATCTCATCTAGAAACCGAACTAGGGCTTCATGAAGGCGTCACCGGGTAAAATTCACTCAAAATCACGATTTTGTACTTGTCTAGATTTACACCTCATTTATGTATTAAGCAAATGGACAAAATCTTCCAAATCGTCCTAGAAGTGCCTCAAATCGATCTGGAAATATTCTAGAATCGTAATTCGCGTTATTTCCGAGTCGGAAATTTCGACCAAACAAAAAGTACTGCTAAGTGTGTAGCCATCTTCCCTAATGCTAGCAATATATGCTTAATTTAGCCAATAGATTTCCTGTAATTGAACGAAGCTTGCTATTAGGCTGACAACCGATGCTATTAAAAATTATTTTAGAACGGAAATCGTCAATCTCAGTTTGTATTATTAAATCCAGTAGTGTAATATCAATCTCAGCAATTCTCATATTACTGGTTTCAAAAGTAGTTAAGCGCAACCTACGCTTCTCTTCACGTTTTGATCCGAAATGTTGCTTATATATCCAACTAGCAATCGCCCACACTTAGCAGCTATCTCAAAATATATGCTTCCTTATTCATTTTAACCTGCTGATGCGAATCCGTCCTTGTAATTCTAGGATCGTTATCCGACGCCGTAACTTTGGAGGTCTTCTGTCAACCCCGTTTGGAGAAATATCACTGCAGGCTGAAGGTCCATATGAAAAGTAAAGTAAGTGTGACATTATTAGAACTTCATGGAAATCGACCGCAGATTGTGATCATTCGATTCTAGGAGAGATGGAGCTAGTTCGACCATGCATTGATATGTTGCCCCTGCAGATCAGCAAAAATTTGTATGTCACAACAACAAAAATGTACAACTTTCGTGTGCAATGGAAGAACGATTACGACAATTCTGTCAATGAATCGCAATCGAATGATATCATATCGTTTTTTGGTAATGAAATATACTTCAGTAAGCATTGGTATCAAGCTAATTTTCTTGATTGTGTGTGTGGAGCCTTACAACCACTGGATCACTTTCAGTTTGCAATTGCATTCCGAGGTCAATCGTTAAGTTTCGAGAACGACACCCAGGCTAGATCCAGATTAACATGTACAACTCCTATTTCGTTTTTCTAGTTGTCTCCATGGTGCTGACATGTTTTGCTGACTCAGTAACCAACGAGCTCAAGATGACTCAAATATCTTCCTTCTTTCGATCGACTTCTGCTATCCCGAATGAAATTCCTACGCCGACACAGTCGATTTCTGCCACAGATAATGACGAGAGGGGAATATCATCCTTCATTTCGGGATTTGTAACGAAAAAGCCGACAATGGAAGAATTGGCGCCGACACAGTCGATTTCTGCCACAGATAATGACGAGAGGGGAATATTGTCCTTCATTTCGGGATTTGTAACGAAAAAACCGACAATGGAAGAATTGCTGGCCCAGGATATTTCTGCGCATTATGTTATGACGAAGCTTAAACTCGACCCTTATCTTCAAAAGAATTTTGGCAACTCAAAATTACAGACTCTGAGCGACTATGTCGATATGTTTGATAAAAAGAACCCAAACAGGAAAACATCCTTGATTGATACGCTCAGAAAGGAGTCCCTACGCCGACACAAGTGATTTCCACCACAGATATTGGCGCGATGGGGATAGCGTCCTTTATTTCGGGATTAATAAAGATAAAAACCGACAATGGAAGAATTGCAAAAGAAGACAATGTGGAAAACGTCCTTGACTGGCATTCGCACTAAGAAATACTACAAAGATTTTCTAGCTCTCAACTTTTAGATTGCCAATAAACCTCAGGATGAAGTTACAAAAGTCATGGCCACGAAACTACAGACTTAACTGTTCAAACATTGGGCGAAAAGAAGAAACAGCAAGCGATGTACTCAAGTTCCAATGCTACTTTGACAACACAAGATTGACCATACTGAACGATTCCGTTAGAGAGCTCAACGCAAAGAATCCCACGACAATACAAAAGCAAAGAATCCCACGACAATACAAAAACGCTGAAGGTAGTAATAGACGGATTTGAAGGCGAAGACATCCTCGTACTTAGATTTGCTGCCAGTGACCCTATGGTACCGTCAAATATCGAGACTCTCTGTTTAAAGAATGGGTGACACGTAAACTGGACCCGACGAGCTTGCTTGTCAACGTGACGAGACGAAATTGGATGATGCATCTGATATAAGCCATTCTACCTCGAGAACAAGTCGAAGAATGTGGATCTGAGACTCTTGTAGGATTACACGATCTTCGAATACGGTTAAGTGAACTTCCCATCTGACTGAAGCTGGGACTCTGATCTCGGGGGTTATGATCAAGTATCCTAGTAAGATGGTTAAATACATCGATTACAATTTTTGTGGATTGCTTCAAAATTTAGGAGCAAGTTTAAGCTGGTTTAATCGCCCCAATCATTCTGAATTCTGGCAAAACACAGAGCTATGTATTACCACTCGTGCTCCATGTTTGCAATGAAATCTCTGTTGAATAGAGTAAGATTGTGTAAGCATGAACGGAAATTATTAACCTTCGTCATCACCCGGTTGACGAACCGGTAAAGTGAAGAAACGTAGCTGACACGCTCAAGCAGGCATGTCAACCACGGTAACCGTGCAATTTCTAGTTCGGTTCTTGTGCAACTAAGCTTAATAGGTCGGATTTATCTTACGGGTAATATTTGTATTCTCAATGACTCATTATCTTTGGGATCGAGTGAACTGACTGTTACAGTTTGTATCATGCAGCCTTTCCTGCTTGTGTATGCGGAGCTCCTTGGCATCACGGGATCACTTTCATTTGTAATTAAATTCCGAGGTCAGTGGTCGAATTTCGAGAACGATAATTAGGCTGGAACCTGATTTCCATGGACATCGACTATTTCATTCCTTGCTATCATAATTTTGCTGCCAAGTGTTAATGACTCAGTAACCATAGAAAAGAAGTCGACACGTTCAATTTGATACCTTTGCTCGTCTTCTGCGATCCAGAATGAATTGTCTACCCAAGACAATTGATTTTTGCCACAGACAATGACGAGAGGGGA
>NBNE01001684.1:0-11421 GCA_002215365.1 Phytophthora megakarya | reverse complement strand
TAGCTCAGAGTTTGTTCAGAATCCAAATTGCATTCTCTCAAGCACTTAGTCGTCATAACATCTGTGTTCATGACGTTGTGTTGTCTAGCGAAAGCATAACTCTGGAATACAACGCCATTGCCCAAACGGCTTTACTTAGGTTTCCCCCACATACAACTATTTTGTAAGAGACCAGGTCACTCACCAAAATACAAAGTGTGGAACGGTTTTGTTTCCATATACATAAAAAAACGCATATTAGTACTATTTGAACCAGCGATATGGTATTACTAGATTATAGTACTACCAACCCACTGATCTCAGTGATTGTATTGGAGAATACCATATTCACAAATCTCAGTAGTTTGGGTTGAGATATGGAAATTCCTCGCGAGTTTACACCGTAAACTTTACAGATGCGCACGGTGAGACGAGACATTTGCGCTGTACTGCACCGTTAATACAGTACATCCTAATGTCCCGTTGCCATGATCAGTATCAGATATAGCAATAATATCAGTTAGAGAAGGTCGACATCGCCAAAAAACAGGCTCAAAAACCAAGTTAACCCTCTATTCAAGCATTTAACCTTCCAAACACTTAACCCTCAATAGATTTAACCTTGACTTTCTCCTTCAACAACTTCGCCTGGAATGGAAGGGAAAGAATGGATAAAACAACAGTATTCGCCTAGAATATCATCCCAACGCTCACTAGAAACTTCAGAAGACAGGTTAGTTGCATTATGCAACTCGATTTCATGGTCGATGCGGTATCAACTTTTGATGATTCAGGTATCAAGTGTAGGATTTGACAGGAATATCAATCGTTTGTATACAATTGACTGGGAACGCAGTCGGTGGATCCTATCAACATTAGATATAGCTGGATATCAGGGGTGACAGGTGCCAATTAGGACAGGATACACTGTGACAGGGTAGTGTCACACGGTTGCCACCGCGAGCGCGCGGTGGCCAATCAGATCCCAAGAATAGCTTTAATGGCTGTGACGGCCTTGCTGGCCAAGGCCGTCTCATCAATCAACCAGAGTTTAATTTCCATCGCTTCCTACGCCTCAGTGTACGTCGCTAACGGGTGTCTGTTAGCCCGTTACACCTGGTAGCACTTCGTATTCCGTCCAACGACCAAGATCAGGATGAACGACACGTCGATGAACGACGCGTCCACGACGTCCGGAATCTCACTTGAACATGTCAGCTTCCCTCACCTGTCGGTGATCGAATGGGAAGCTCTACACCGCCTCCCAGCGGCGTCGGGTGACAGCATTATCAAGGCATTACTGATGACTGGCACGGAAGAACAGCAGCGGCTTGCTGCACAAGAGTTCATGGTGCATGAACTCGCTAACCTTCGTCAGCGAGTGTCGACTCCCACGCAGACCAAGAACATGTCCGACATCGTGAAGCTCGATGTCTCCACGTATAGTGGCGAAGGCGAGAGTCGCCTCCACTTGAACCGGTGGTTCTGCGAAGTGAACATCGCAGTCGAAGCTCGGCAGATCTCCACTGAGCTCGCACGTACGCGGTTCCTCCTGTCCAAGTTGGGAGGGAAAGCAAAGGAATGGGCACTCGGCAAACTCGTTGCCGATGCATCCTGCTTCCCGACCGTGGAATCCATGAAGGCCGACTTGCGACTCGCGTTCGAGCCTCCCCAAGATGAGAGCATCCAGCGCTCAGCTTTCCTGTCGCTGAAGTAGGGCCCCATGTCCATGCTCGAGTACATCCAACGTGCACGACACCTCATATCGTGCATCACATCGCACCCGATGGACATGGCAACGCAGGTCCACGTCTTCATCAGCGGCATGAACGCTGGCTATCAGCGTTTTTATTTGACGAGGAAGGCTCCGAGTACCCTGGAAGAGGCATTCGCGGTCGCTCTCCGCGAAGACTACAGTGTGTCGGCATCGCAAGCATTCGATGTCTCTCGTCCCCTTCTCCCAGCTTCCGAGTTAGGGCCAGAACCCATGGAAGTGGACGCAATCCAACACTACGGTGAACGTCGGCAGTCGACGTTTTCGACACGATCGCCTTCAACGCGTACGTCGCGTCCGATGAAATGCTCCCGTTGTCGCAAACCCGGTCATCGCGCGGCAGTGTGCCGTGCACCAACGCCTATGGTGGCGAACGTCGCAAGTGAGAACGACGTCTCCGGTGCTTCAAAAATTGACGACAACCAGTAGGTGCGGGGCGCCCTACTGGCCGTGAAAGGAGAGATGGTTCTCTGGTGTCAGAACCTCCTCCTAGCCCTCCAGTGCTTCATGCACAGTTGTCTGTCACCACCTCCGGTAGCGACTCGAGACTGATCGTGCTCAGTCTCTATGTCGATGGCGCGAAGCGTTCGATTCGTGCACTGCTGGATTCGGGACCGACAAACAACTTTGTTCGCGCCGAAAGTTTGTCGGTGTTACCGACGGACATGTCTATACGTGAAGGTCCAGGTCACATGGTAGTGAAGTATGCAGACGGCAAGCCGCTGCGGCTGCCGCGACGCTCGGTCACCTTCTCGTACGAGTTTGATGGCTTTCGCGGGTCAGACGACTTCATGATTATCGAGCTGAGCGGCTTGTTCGATTGCATCTTCGGGATCCCGTGGCTCGCTCGTCACCAGACCCACATTGACTGGCTAACCAAGACTGCCCGTCCGCACGACATTGACGTGAATGCGGTGTTGGCGTCCCTGAGCGGGATGCCCAACACGTGGCCACATGTTGCAGTCATGGACCCCGACTCCATGACCTCCGCCGCTCACGAAGAGTGCGATGGCCCTTCATGTGCGGTGTGCGAACACGCAGCTTGTGCCGGTCCTGAGCAGGGGTCTCAGGACGTGTCCAACGTGGTTGAACAGTGGTTCCCACGTTCTGATGACCAGCGGCTCTCGGATGATAATGATGTGGTTGAGTATGATCTCCCACTCGCGGCTGAGCATGAGTTCCCGCGTGTGATCGAGCGGGAACTCCCTGAAGAAGAGAAGGAAGAAGTGGTTGAGCGTGGCCTCCCACAAGCGGTCGAGCGTGTGCTCCCGCGAGTGGTCGAGCGGGAGCTCCCTGTTGAAGTGGACGCACTCGAGTCGTGCGTCCCCCGTGTTCACACTGGTGAAGTGTCCCGGTGCCCAAGTTCCGCAGTCATAATCAAGCGTGGTCTCTCATCATCTGCTGCTGGGGACGACACTCCACGCCCTGTTCGGCGCCGAGGCCGGCCGCAATCCCCGACGACCTCGTGTGCTTTCCAGCGACTCAGTTGGCACTGAATCTGAGGTCATCTCAGTTCTTGTGGAATCCTCGGGCACGTCGCGTGTGTGCGACATCGAGGTTGCACACCCTCCACGTGACGCAGCCGAGATCACGCAGTTGCCTGATCTCCCATGGAAGCATTTCCTGAGCGATCTGAAGAAGGGCTACATCGAGCAAGTGTGCATGCTCGTGCACGAAGCCACTGCGTGTGCCGAAGCGGTCGAAGTCGCCGCTGATGACCCAGCGTCTGATACCAGGACTCGACCGAAAGGGGCCGAGCCGAAGAGCGCCCGTGAGGCGCGCTATGCTATTCAATCGTTGCCAGCACTCGAGGCCTCCGGCAACCCCGTCGCTCCTCTCGTCCGGGAGTACATTGACATCTTCCCAGACAAGGTCCCAGCCGTCCTCCCCCCTGATCGTGGAGTCCAGCACGAGATCGACCTCGTACCCGGTGCCAAGTACTGTGTGATGCGGCAGTGGCCGCTTCCCCGAGATCAAGTAGAGGCAATTGATGCCTTCTTCGAGAGTCGCCGGCAAGCTGGTCACGTACGCGAAAGTCTCTCTCCACATTCCAGTCCGACCTTCTGTGTGAAGAAGGCCACCGGCGGATGGCGCATCGTTCACGCCTTCAATAAGCTGAACGATGCCACCATTCCAGCCCAAACGCCAATTCCACGCAAGGACATGGTGCTCGACACCATGTCTGGCAGCACGAAGTACAGTGCCATAGATCTGGTGGACGGGTTCTATCAGATCTTCATGCGTGAAGAAGACGTGCCGTTGACCGCTGTCAGCACGCCGAGTGGGATGCTATGGGAATGGTTGGTGATGCCGCAGGGGCTTAAGAATGCCCCGGCCACTTTCAACAGAATGGTGTCCAACCTGCTACGTCCATACCGAGAGTTTGCGTCCAGCTATTTTGACGATATCTTCATCCACAGTCGTGTCGAGGACGGCATGACCGACGTCGAGGTACATCTGGATCATCTCCGCCAAGTGTTCGAGGTGATGCGGGAGAACAAGCTGTACGCCAACTTGAAGAAGTGTATCTTCTGCGCTCCCGAGATACCAGTGCTTGGGAGCTACGTCAGCAAGGAAGGTGTACGCGCTGATCCTGAGAAGATTGAAGCCATCTGCGCTTGGCCCGTGCCTCAGGACCAAAAGCAGCTCTGAACGGCCTTCGACGCGGTGAAGACGAGTTTGTCAACCGCGCCCGTCCTGATGCTTCCAGATCACTCGAAGCCCTTCCATGTCGTGTGCGATGCGAGTGACTTCGCGATCGGCTGCGCCTTGATGCAGTTTGACGACGAGGGACGCGAGCGAGTGGTGAGTTACCAATCGCGTCAACTGAAGCAGGCGGAACGGAATTATCCGGTCCATGATAAGGGGCTGCTTGCCATTTCCGCGTGTATCTCCTGGGTGAGAAAACCTTCGCGATCTACACAGATCACGCGTCGCTGAGGACAGCGACGAAGATCCCTCACTTGTCCCAGCGCATGGCACGCTGGCTGTCCCTGTTCTCCAAGTACAACTTCATTGTCCATTACAAGATGGGTAAGACAAACATCCTCGCCGACGCGTTATCGCGTCGGCCAGACTACGTGCGGTCAGGTCGCCACGCGATCGGCGACGAAGATGACGACGAGTGCGCTGTGTGTGTCGCCGAAGGAGTAGCTGCCGTCGAGGTTGCTGCGACCAGTCCACTGCGCGATCTGATCTCGGCTGCGTACGGCTCGGATACAGAGTGCGCCGAGATGTTGAAGTACCTGCGGGACCCGTCGAACACGGCGCGACCCCAACTGTCTTCGCGTAGCCGCGCCCGTGTCGATCGCTATGCCCTGGATGGCAACCTGCTGACATATTGCGTCGACCGCTCGGATCCTCCACGCATCGTCGTCCCACTGGACGACGATCTTCGCGCTCGTTTAATACATGAGTTTCACGACACCCCGAGCGGTGGCCACCTTGGACGCGAGAAAACGTTCACGTCGCTGTCTCGTGACTTCTACGGGCCGCATATGTATAAATGGGTGCGGAAGTGGGTACGCTCGTGTGAAGCGTGCCAGTGTGTCAAGCCGTCTCCGTCGAAGCAAGCGCCTCTTCGACCACTTCCTGTCGCGACAGACCCGTGGTCCTCGGTGAGTATGGACGTTGTCTTCGGGCTGCCTCGCGACGCTCAAGGGCGCACTGGTGTTCTCGTCTTTGTTGACCGTTTCGGCAAGATGGTACTCCAGTCGCCGTCTCAGTCACCGCAGTGCAATCCGCGGCGATCTTCCTCGACATCGTGTATCGGCACCACGGTCTACCGAGTTCAATCGTCTCCGATCGGGACCGCTGCCTTCTGGACAGAGCTCTTCAAGACGTTGGAGACGCGGTTGAAGATGCCCACCGCGTCACATCAAGAGACGGACGGCCAAACCGAACGCGCGAACAGGGTAGTCGAAGACGTGCTGAGGAGCTTCGCCACGTCTTTTAGGTAATGGAGTTCTTTCTACCCATGGTCGAGTTCGCTATCAACAACGCCGAGCACGCGTCGACGGGGCTCACGCCCTTCTACATCAACTATGGTCACCATCCCCGGGTGCCAGCGCTCCTTGGATTGGAGCGCTCGATGGTCATAGGCGAGGCCGATGACGATAACGTCTTGAGCGAGAGTGGTGACCTAGGCGACCCCGCGGTCGCTGGTACAATCGGTCGTGATAGCACTCACGAGGCTGGTTCCGCGCTGGTGAACGGAGTCACCACTCGCCATGGAGCCCGAGACGCAGCACGTGCCATGCGCATGCGCGCCGCCACAAGAGCGGCACCAGAGAGATCAACACAGACCACGGCGCGTGGGCTGCGTGCGCGTGTCGCCGCGAGGACGACGCCTTCAGGGATCGCCACCTGGGCCAGTCGGACGCTGATCAACCCAAGCCAGCGTCGTAGTGCAATCGAGTATCACGAGGCAACGGACGCGGCAGGCGTCGCCGCGCCACCTCCAGCGAACTTCGACCCCAATCCGGAGCCGCAGTCGGCTGACACTGCGGCGGTCAACGCGCTTCTTGACCGACGTCAGTCTGTTGCGCAATATGTTCGGGACGCCATCGCAATGGCTGTTGATCGACAAAGGGAGAATGCTGATCGTCGCGGTCGCAAGAACATGGAGAAATTTGCCGTGGGCGACCGTGTATTACTGTCCACGGCCGGCATCCAACCCACTTTAGTGACAAACTTGGGCGCGAACAAGCTCGCGCCACGGTTTATTGAGCCTTTCAAGATACTAAAGGTATTAGGTGACGCCTACACGCTACAGTTGCCTACTGCTCTTCGACTCCATCCGACCTTCTACGTCGGTCGCCTCCGACGTTATCACCCCGCTGTCATTCCTAGCGTCGCTGACACTCCCACGGTGCTGCCTTCCGCCAGCCTTGACGCCCCCGCTCCTCGCGCGGAGGCTCCTGCACCACATCCAGCTCGCGACGCAAATCCGCCATCTCACGCTCCAGCCGCGTCAACCGCTCCGCTGCACGATGACGACCCCGCGCAGCCTCCGCCTCCTCCCACCGACCCTGCGCCGCGTTTCCAGCGCGATGGTCCGGCACCCTTGTCGATGGTGCTGGCCGTACTCGCCACATTGTCGAGGCGATCTTGGGGCACGATGATCATCGTGTCGTCCTCCAGCACGCGCGTACGGGTCGCGGTCGCGTTGCCCGCGACGGTCCAATCCTGCCTCACCACCAGTACCTCGTGCGGTGGCTTGGCCCCATGCCTGATAGTTGGGAGCCTCGAGCGGTGCTGCTCGAGGACGTTCCAGATTGCGTTGCGGCATACGAGGCGGCGGTTCCAACGTCGGCAGGCCTTCCGGGTGGCGCGGCCGTCCGCCGCGCCTAGCTTTGGTCCTCGGCGTTACGATACTGGTCCACAACTTGTCCTTTGTCCTCCGCGGTCGGGTTGTCCTCGAGCATCTGCATCCACTCGTCTTCGTTGGGTCTTCTGCGCCCGTTGTCGCGACACCAGTCACAGCCCCTGACGTAGTTCATATAGCAGCAGTCCCGGTCGGCGTCGTACGCGATATCATGAATCCGCTTCACCAGCGCGCTCACAGACCGCGCTCGATGCTCTGCTTCGCGCCTCTCAAGAGAAGGGATGAACCTGGTGGCACCCTTGGTGTTCCACCGATGCACGAAGGATGTCCACGCTTGGTCGAGCGACGTCATCGTCACGGTCCGTGTTGCCATGACTGGTTTACTGCCAGTCTGGCGATGCCGATGGAAGAGACTCCTCATCTCATCGTCGCTCAACGCATCGCGAAGTCCGCTGCAGTCGTACAAGGCCAACCTCCCCAGCTCTTCCGCGTACGTGACGAAGTCTTGCGGCCCCGGCGCGGGCCTGTTCCCCGCGCCACCTTCACCGTCTGCGTCAGCCATAGTTGAAGTCGCCGCTGTCACTCTTCGTTCCCGAGCTCAAGTTGTCGAGTGACCGCCACCGCAGTGGTCACGTTTCCCCAGTATGTTTCTTCGAATCTTAGTAGGGGGTGGTGTGACAGGGTAGTGTCACACGGTTGCCATCGCGAGCGCGCGGTGGCAATCAGATCCCAAGAATAGCTTTAATGGCTGTGACGGCCTTGCTGGCCAAGGCCGTCTCATCAATCAACCAGAGTTTAATTTCCATCGCTTCCTACGCTTAAGTGTACGGCGATAACGGGTGTCTGTTAGCCCGTTACATACACTGTACAGTAAAACCTGTCCTAATTGTTCACTCTAGTACCTGGTATGCAGGTATGCATGATACTTAGTCGGTCCACCGACTTTGATCCCAGTTAGTTCCATACAAATATTTGATATCCTGTCAAACGCTAAATCTGATATTGATTTCGCCAAAAATTGGTACGACATTGAACATGAAATCAAGGCGCGTAGCGCAACCAACATGGCTTCTGAGGTTTCTAATGAACGATAGTGATATTTTAGTAGAACACAGTTGTTTCATCAATTCTTTCCTCTCCAGCCGAAGTTGTTCAAGGACCCGACCAAGGTTAAGTGTTATAGGGTTAAAATATTTAAATTGAGGGTTAGCCGGTTTTTATTCATGTTTTCTACCTCCTCAAACTGATTTTATTGCTATACTTGATACTGGTCAGGGCAACGGGACATATTTGTTAGAACAGGTTTTACTGTACATAATAATGTGAATATTGTGAGTTTCATTTGAATTTGTGAGAATAGCCTCAATCGAGTTTTCATGGCTCGATATCAAATCGATGTGTGCAGAATTCAGCTAACCAGAAGTCGCCAACCGACCGCCTCACAAAAATAAAAAGACCTACCCTGCAAGACCAGACAAGAACCCAACGGAGATGACAAGCATACAGGCGGTTAATGGGTGCCATGCCTCGCAAAACACTATCATGCACGCTCTACATGGATATTTCTACCTGGACTTGTCGAAACAGCGACTGGCGACGATCTACAAAAACACATCAACACCATTTCGAACTGGATCCAGCGCTTCGAGGCCGACAACGACTACCAGCGACGTTCAACAAAGCAGAACGGTCAGTTCACGGAGGAGCAGTGCACGTGACTGCTGGACTTCTACACGAAGCACGCGGTTGTGTTTCTTGATGAGGAAAAGACTGCGTTTGAGCTCGAATTCAAACGCTTCATTTCTATCTCAACGGTGTGGAGGGCACTGCGGCAGAATGGGCTCACGTGGAAGGTACTTGAACGACGGGCGATGAACATCAAGACCAGCGATATAGTACATTTCGTGTTGGAGCTAGGCTTGAACAAGTGGTGCCAAATATACATCCAATTCCTTGATGAAGTCAGTTTCGACAACAGGGGCATGCTTCGCTCACGCGGATACTGCTTGAAGGAAAAGAAACTCGCGTTTCGTGGCGAGTTCAATCGGAAGGCACGAGTGTCGTTGCTTTGTTTTATATCTGTGGACGGCCTCGTGGAAACAATCTATACCGATGGGACGTTTGACAGAGCCAAGTTTGTTGACTGCTGCTGTCTACATGCGCATTCGGGAAAGACTGTGTACCCGTATCCTGGAAAAGGCTCCGTGTGGATTCTGGACGGTGACAAGATTCATTGCCACCCTGACATCATCTACTACCTGCGTTCGCTTGGGGTCATTCCCATTTTTCTTCCAGTATATTGCCCATTCTGTGATCCCATCGAGTATCTGCTTGGCTTGATCAAGAAGGCATTCAAACGGCAGTACGTCGAAGGGTCCAAACAAAGCGGACGTGACATACATGCTGTCTGGTTGTATCGCCACATCCTCACCCATTACCTCGATCACTTCCAAATGATTTTCTAGCATTTGGTGCATGGACATGATGGAAGTTTGCAGCACTTGGACCGTTTCCTCGAAGTGCTTCAGCTTTATATGCATGCCTTGTACAACCTTCTTTGCCATCTCTACGCTCCGCTGCACACGAAATAAGTGTTGGTCGCTAACATTAACCGCGGGCTTGAACTGCGCAACCAGATTTGGTGGCGGTCTCTTTGTGATTTCGCGTTCGTGCTGGAGTCTTGGTTTCTTGAGAACGAATGAAGCCCATAGACGCCATGATATATCCTGTGCGGCGAACGTGGCGCCCCATTTCCCCTTGAGTGAGATGATCATAACCTGGTGGAGTTCTTCTGCTGCGGCACCTCCACGATCGGTTGCTGCAGGGCCGATGCGCTGGTCTTCAAAGCCTGTAAGATGGCTAACGGTCGAAATCTCGTTCCGTACTTGTAGACAGAGAGCAACACAGTTTCGTTTTTTTTCAACAGATAGCGACGGTCTTTCGCGCTTGCCAATGGATCCAGCATCTTACTGTTCCTTCGCATGGAGGTGTACTTCTCGAACATCTCGATTGCATCGTTATCTACTGTCAATACTGGAGGGGTTCCAGTCGAAACAGTAATGGCTTCAACTCGCGCTGGACAACATCCCAAAGCCTGGTCTTCACGTCATCCCATGTGTCACATTAAACTTTGTGCGTTCCAATCCGCCCTGATGATGACAGACACTGGTTGACAGCATCTGACGCAGACAAATTCACAAAGAGACCGGGCAGTCGCCGACAACAGCAGCAGTTGTATCGGAAAGCCACCAGCCGCTTGTGCTTTTACCTGGGCCAAACGCAGAAGATAACGCAGAAGTTTTGATACAAAAGCCGACTGTGGTGCATACATATTCAATAGAATTCTCATTTTCAACCAGGGTCTACAAATTTGGCCGAAAATGACAATATATAATGTAACATTATGTATTCGTAGGTGTTGCAGACTCTACAATGTAGAGTGCAATCCAGCATCTGAAGAAGCTCATGAACCGATGCTCCGTTCCGCCAGTGGTGACGGATGTTGACGCAGTGCAAGATCCCCGTCCTTCACCGTGACGTTCACGAGAAAGCCAAAAAGTTTGTATCTGCTGAGCAAGATCGGACGACTTTCACCTGACACGAACAGGACAACGCTCTCAGCTTGGCTCTGGTAATCGCGTTGTTTGGAACCAGCAGGAGCGCAATCGAAAGAGTTGCAATGCTCCAAGGTCGATTATCCACTTGGAATCTGTAGCTAGATCTACAGTCGTTGTTAGGGAGAGTACAACGATCGACACCATGCGTAGGGACGAAAGCTCATCGTTTTAGCGCGAGCGTACGCGTGGGCTCAGGTCGAAAGATTTCCATCAGCGAAATCGCGCGTTGTGCGGTGAGCAGCAGCCGACTGAGTCTAAGCTAACGTCCTCAGACTGAGGACGTTGGCTGCGGTCGTGACACGCTGCCAGCGTGACGCCGGTATGATGAGGTACAGTACTAAGCTGCAGTGTTTGTAAAATGAGAAATGATGGAATGATGAAATGTAATCGATTTTCAAGTTTCAAATTGAGAATCACAGTCGAAACATGTTGTGCTTTACTTTGGTGAAACAGTGATGCAAACTACGGGTTTCTGGTTTCGTGTAATGTCAAATATCACGTCAATAAATTTTCTAAAGACTTCACAGCGACATTCATCATTAATCTTCGTCGTGTTGTTTGCCTCATTTCGTTATTTGTAATGACTACGGCTCTGTTAGCTGGGCACCCAGCCTGGGCGGTACTATTCCGGCCTTCTATTGGTTGAAGTACTTCAACTTGCACTTTTGCGTTCTTTGTCACGTGTGGAACGGATGGTCACCGTCTTGGAGACCGTTCTGAGCCTC
>NBNE01001683.1:0-11428 GCA_002215365.1 Phytophthora megakarya | reverse complement strand
TGAGATCCACGCTGCCTCTTCGTTGCGTTTCATGCACATAGCCGCTGGAATCTCAGCAGGAAGATTTCTTCTAGCTCTCAGTAAGACGAGAGCACCAAATATCGGACACAGATGTGGGTGCCCTGAGCGCGACAACAGCCGTGATGTGGGCGCTCCGGCTGGGTTGGTCTTCCTTCCGACGAGGGGCATGCAGATGGTCTGGAAGAGACGCGATTGTAACGTAGCTTGTCAGCTTCATCCAGGACAATAACGTCGCGCGCTCGAACAGCAAGCCACTTGAACTTGTCACCACCGATTGCGACGATCTCAGAGCATCGTAAGAGGATAAAACGTCAAGTACAACACCCCCATAGGGATTGACCAAAGGCTTCCGCCACGGTGAGGCCGCGGAAACAAGATTCCAGGAGTTAGATCGACACGGGAGAATTTTACCTACTCGGGATGTCGAGGTAGCCGATCCTTTAGAGAAGAATCTTGATGTGCGGGTGTAAAATCGGGAATGATAATCCAAAAGGAGCGAAGAATTGTCAAATGCCATTTAGAACCACCAAAATTGTATCACTGCGGATGGGACCCCACCCCGATCCGCGGCCGTAACGAAAGCCGTGAAGTACGAAATCCAGTATGTGTTGCACTAGGGTATAGAGGGTCATCCCGCTTAGTCAGTCAGGTATACCGTTCCTCGAAGCCCATGCATACTACTTGTTCAACGCCCGTTCGTACTGGATGAAGGTGGAGTCGGCAACGGAGTGAGTATGCAGGTACGTTGCCAGATGTTGATCAGTCCTTCAACATCCTACTTTGTGGAGGTCGGCGACCAGCCTGATGTTAGTGAAGCAAAACGTGTCTCTAACGATGGGTTAGCTGTGAAGCGGGAGCCGGCGTCTGCACGTGAGTTATTCGCCCCGGACACGTGGGATGCTGAGAACCGTAGCTGTAACGATGTTTCTCACCAGCTGAAAAGACGTATGATCACTTGGGTCCTTGGGTTACGCGATGAGAGCTTGTTTTGTCACGCAATGGCGGGTGTGTTGTCTATTTGAAAGTGAACGTGAACAGGACGGCGGCCGTGAGAGTGTTTTAAAGATCAGCATTGGTCCGATTCGTTGGCAGCAAACGCGTGCGATAAGAGCTTGTGAAAACCTGATTTCAAATCCGTTGACGGAGCCGGACTTGAAGTCAGAAATAAGCTCATTTTCGGCTGATAAAAACTGGTAGGTTAGTGCGAAACGCTCGGGAATGTACAGGGCGCATAGTCCAAAGTCCGAAGCATTCACTTTAACCACAACGTTTGGGGCGGCAAAGTGTTAAAGTACTCCAGTGAGATTTCGTTAAGTTGGGAATTATGAGGACAAGCCACCACCATAGGAGGATTTGCTTCATGTCCTTAGTCACTGATATAATCTGGAATCGATGCAGGTTACTCTCACGTACCCGTAGCCGTTGGAGGAAAGACCGAGCAGTGCGAATGTAGGTGATAACGTACCGTAAGCCCCCACAAGGGACCGGTAATTCTTTCGCGTTAGTGATCTGGCAAAGTAAGCCGAGGCGACAATTTCGAGCCTTGCTGATCTTGGACACATTGAGACGGATTCGGCCACCGAGTCGAATTCGAGCCTAAATACGCGTTGGTGTGTCTTCCATGGCATGCACTTCTTACCATTGATTGCTTCAGCGCACATAATAGCTGCCATAGCAAACCTAAGAGATCTGTTCATGTCCTCGAGGGAAGTACCTATGCTTGCTGTGACGTTGATATGATCGTCTACCCAGTGGTAGTTGAAAATTCCGGCGGGGTTCACAGCATCGTACTGGGAGTCATGCACATGAGAAATCACTCCACCTACGCTTTCGTAGAACCCAGGTGATCCGGTCCAGCCAAAAGGCGCTGACAGCTAGATCACAATGCCATTCTCCTCCTCGATCTGGTCGGCGAATAGCAAAACACTGTTACTGTGTATGCGAATGTTTCGGAATGCAGACGCCACATCGCCACCCATGACATCAATCTCAGCATTGGGGTGTTAGCGCCTCAGTCGAAGAGTCTCAGTTGCCACAGCGTCGCAACGAATGTAGTTCGGCATGGCGATGCTGACCTAATCGGTGCTAGTAGTTAACAGATTGGCCTTCAGGGTACGAAAGATCATGAAGCGTACGTTCACTGGTGCTGGCATCCTCGCTACCTTTGTCAACAAATCCGAATGGAATGACGCAAGCTCGGGTCACTTCTCGATAAGATCTGCGTTCAGCACTAGACACCGCCACGCATCTTGTCCCTTCCAAATATTTTTGCGCAGGATATTGATCCGGGCTCGAGTTGAGCCGTGATTGGGTGGCCACACCTGCTGCATCGGGGTTTATTCAGGAGTCGGACTTCAACGCCTTTCTCGGCTATCATCAACAACTGACCAAGGTGGCTGTACCCGCCACACAGATCCTTCAGCAACAATAGCACTAGGTTCTTGTTGGTCGATATGGTCTACTGTTTGATCACGTTTCATCTCGACAAGCGCGGGTAACGTAGAGCCCCATGTCCAGGCAACATGGTGCACTGTAACGGCTTGTTAAGGAGAAAATCCGTTCCAGAAGCGCCCGTTTGCCAGACAGGGTACTCAATAGCTGGAGACTTGATCCCAAAATTGTGCATGCATTAATACGACCTTCCGGTTCCGTATCACCTCTCAATTAGAGGACGGGATAGAAATAGGAGGAGGATGTATAGCCGACAGTGGCTGTAAAACCGAATTACACTGTATAGCCAATGACGATGGTATGTTCGGTAATAGCTGTACGGCCTGTAGCAACGGTAGATCTTGATTAGACTATATAGTCGGTGTATCTGACTGTATAGTCGTTGATGACTGTATAGGCTTCGTGTGGTCGTCCGAACCACTGCCGAACGGCGGCTGACGAACGCGGGTTTCGTCGAAATCACATAAGTTTTGGTGAGTGAACTCGTATGTGTCGTGCTGAATTTTCCGCTCGCGCGACGATTTGTCGCCTTCTTCGCCGCTCTTGGAGGGGCCTTCTTTTCGAGATCTGGCTCGACGTTGACAACAGGGCTCGACCAGTATTCTTCTCAGGCTCGGTAGGGATCAACACCGGAATTGCACGCTTAATCACTTTCTTTTTCCTTTTCCGGGCTTCAGTGGGTGTGACGTCCGGTAGCAGCTTCGACGCGGCGCGCGTGCTGGTGTGGAGCGGATGATGGTCGGACACGCGCTTCGCGGAGGTCACCGTCCAGGGCTCTCCCACACCCGTCACGTCGACGACGTCAGGGCTCGCTGATTGCGTCTCACAGCCAGACTGAGCTGTCGTGGCCCTGGGCGAGGGTGAAGCAGGCATGTCAGTAGGTTTTTGTCCGTGGGTGATCATGACGCATTATGGTTTAGAGACCCTTTGAGTACTTGACGTACTTGCTCTTGGTTCTTCGAATTGCGAAGTGAAAGTCGATTGAATGGTGCTGTCCGTGGGTGATCATGACGCATTATGGTTTAGAGACCCTTTGAGTAATTGACGTACTTGGTCTTGGTTCTTCGAATTGCGAAGTGAAAGTCGATTGAATGGTGAGCAACGTGCCTGATAGGTATACATGAAGAGATGTATAGTGTATACACAAGTATACATTATACATATTTATATATATATATATATACATACGTATACACCTCGGAATTTCATGTGGAAAACTATTCCTTTTGCTTCGTCAAGCCAAATCACCTTCTTAATTTCCACGGAGATAAAATGGTAGATAATCGTATTTTTCGCATGATGCGATGGTATCTCTGCGATCGATTTCGCGACACCTTTTCCCATGAGTTTTGCAATTCCACAGTGTGGCTATTTGAGGTGGTGAATTCAGCACTCAACGCACTGACGCTGAAGTCTTTTCGTCTTTTGGACCGCCTTACCCAAATCTACACGAATGAAGACGCTAATGATGCGAGATCTCAACTAACGGCTGATTTGAAGTGTTTTGGCAAAGTATTTCACGGCTTGGAACGTCTGCAAGCGCGTCATTTTCATCGATAACAATGAAGAATGAATCTTATTTTGTTCATTCTACAATATGCTGACATGAGCGCAAATTGTAGAGTGAACAAAATAAGATTCATTCTTGAGACTCGGACCTTCCTGAACTAGCAGCCAACCGTCGAAACGGTTGGTACTGGGCTGCGTCTACTGATAACGCATCACGAAAACGATTCACCCAACCGCGTAAAACGTAACTTTCATCAGTCTTTTCCAGAAAAAGTATACATTTCACTCAGTTTCGGGGCATGATGTTTGATATTTTGACACTACCTCCTGCCCGGGTGTGGCGATGAGGCTACCCCTGATGATAGTGGCTGTGCCAGCAAGCTTTGGACCAAAACTGCATCATTTACCTCGCCATTGTTGTAGTGACTTGATCATGGATACGGGTGTACCGTTCATAGGTAGGCCATCTCCAGCGACCGAATAGCTTGATTGTCAAGCTGTCGACACCCGCAGTGTTGCTTCACCGATCCTGAGAGAATGCGTTGAAAACCGACTTGAGCCTTGGCTCACAATTTTAGCCGCTGACTTGATTAAACGATCGCCGTCCCGAAGTGTAATAATTGATCACGTCCGACCTTGTACAGTACTTCATCGGGATTTTCGCTAATGGAGCAATGATGTTTGACGAGGAACCACAGGGCGCGTACTGGGCAACACCATGAGGTTGACGAAGACGTCAACGATCGTGAGACGCCAACTTCAACTTGATCATTCTTGTCACCACGAAAATTGACTTGAACACGATGAACGTTCTCCTTGGGTGTTGTCCTTGCTGGTCGTAAAATGTTATGTCAGACCGGTGAATTGCAAACCGTTACTGATGCTTGCGGTCACTGAGATATTCCACGATGAACGTTCTCCTTGGGTGTTGTCCTTGCTGGTCGTAAAATGTCATGTCCGACCGGTGAATTGCAAACAGTTACTGATGCTTGCGGTCACTGAGATATTTGTTGCGTCTTAGGACAAAAAAGTAGCCCATAACATAGTAGTTTCATAAGATACGGTCATGGGCCGTCTTGAAAGTGAGAATCTGATGAACGGATCGAAGGAAGGGGATGGTGACTGGTCGCTTAGGCCGTGGAAACGGTTGAAGTCGATGAATTCCTTTGATGACCATGACATAGTGTGGAAGGAGGAGGATGCTGAAACCGAATTCTCGCCGATGATACCACGTAACAGCTGAACTTGGACAGGATGGTCTGTAATGAATTTCCTTTGGAGACGGTGGCCCCACTTCCGTAACGGTTGCAGTAGACCGCAAACAGTACAATCTGGCTGGGAGCGATTGCTTGGTTGTTGGGGGGAGCCATGTTGTACTCCATTTCGGTGCACCATCAGATCCACTGCCGCCAGGAGGCTTGGTACCGTTTCATCGACGACTTGGAAGTCTGGGAAGTCCTTGTAAACGTGGCATCATTGTCCGGGCACTTGCAACTGTCCCCAACAAGAAGATAGGGTAGACCACACGTCAGAATGACTAGAAGATAGCATTCGAGATCCAGCGTCGGCCATGCGGTTGATAGCCCCGGGGAGATGGCTAGCACACATTCGAAACTTGAAAAGGGTTTCAGCGAGCCCTAAGGCACGGTTGATCTTGTGGCCAAAATAATTTACGGAATGCATACTATAAATCCAGGATACTGCGGAAACATGATCGCCCAGCAAACCGCATGTGGATATCGGAAGTCTTGGATAAATTGTGGACATGCAGAAGAGTTCATGGACATTGATGGTACGCTCTGTAAATTCAGCATAGTCGATGATTCGAAGTTCCACAGAATCGAATTCCAACCGAATGTACTCATCTTTTGCACGACGAAGTACGGCTAAGGCCGGTTTCTAAAGGGATCATACCGGATTACAATCCGTATAGAGTTGAGGTTTGCCCGAGATCACGAAACTGCACTCTTAACGAGTTCATGATCTGAAAGGTCTTTTCCAACACTAGCGCTCCGTACAATCGTTTGTGGAGAACTCAATGGAGACAGCGATCAACAGTAGCAAGGAAGTGAGCACCAAGTGGTCAGCAGTGCAAAAGGATAGCAATAAGCGTACGTCGAACGACTACAACAACTGGACAGTTGATCAGCTGAAGCTTGTGTGCACCGCTCGAAAGCTTTCAGTCACTAAAAACACAAACAAGACTGATAGAGTCGTAATTTTACGCGGATACGATGAATATAAAGATGCTATGGAGTAATTACTTTAGCGCCAGCGCGTGGACAAACGAGGGAGGTGCTCAAGGGAAGACGCCGCTGAACGGCGGACGCGGCACTGTGCGTTTCGTTTAAAAAATGTCCTCTTCTCCAAGACGTTTTTTGAGCGCTTAATAGTTATGGAGACATGCTTACGCGACGAGAGCTTGGTGAGGGTGGCCGGCGGTTTTGGGAGGATGTGGGGGAGGTGTTTAAAACGAGCAACGATGACTTTGATCGCCTAGTATCTGACAGCTCGTTATTCGAGGGGATTTAGTCGCATCAGATTACTAAGCACTCAAGAGCAAAGCTGAAGACTATATGGAAAGATTGTAGTACCTGCTCTGCTGCCACCGAAGGAGATGTCAATTGTCAGGAAATCCCGATGAGTTTGGAACTTTTGTCAACATGACAAACTGGCAATGTACGTAAACCTTTGGTGCGAATAGCATGGTGCCGGACGGGAATTCTGCGCGCAACGAGTCTTCGAGGAGGACGAAGACGACGAATCTAATGAGGTCCAGCGAAATACGAAAGTACAAATAATTAACCGGAAACGACAAAAGCACCGAGAGCAGAAAAATATTGATCCTGTTGTTGATCTCACTGAAGTTGTAAGCAAATTAGTGGCAAACGAAGATGCAACTATCAAGATGAATCTTGTCGAGGTGAAAACTGCCGCGGCTTGGTTAAATCGTGAAAAACTTCAGAGGGATGTAGCTGTGGAAAACCTAGACGCTATAGATTATATTTGTGCCCGCCGCCGCCAATCTCTTGCTATTTTAATTCCCAGATACATGAGTCTACCGTAAAAGAAAGGATGTCACTGAATTAAATTCTGAGCGCGGAAGTATTCTTCATCGTGTTCAAATTGCGCGCGCGAACCCGATGAGATCTAAGATCAAATTACGGTTGCTAGCAACGCGAATTGCTTTAGAAGTAGGTCGTGACATGTTGTACCTCTGGATGTGTCCTAATACTACTTTGAGAAATATATAACCATTCTGGACGGGAATGTCACATTGATATCACTTCCAGCAATGGTTGGAAAGAAGTTGCAATTTTCAATGGTGTTGAACTCTCGCAGTACAGTATTGCCAAGCCTACCACTGTCTGGCACGTCCAATGCGCTCGTCAATGCAATAGTTGTGCAATTTCATGCACGTTTTGATAACTAACCCAGAGTTGCAATAGTCGACGGATAACGGGCGCTTGAAAAGTTGCCACTTATTGACAAGAAGGCCAACAGCCATTTCGATTCTAATGCGAAGCTGTGATTGATAAAGGTTGTAGTCGGAATACTCGCTCGACTTAATTTCTGGTTTTGTGAAGGGTGCAAGTACAGATGATGATAGGGGGTAAGCGTTATCCGCAATAACATAATACCCAAACGTCAACTTTGATATCACCTCAAATAATGGCCATTTCTTAAAGGTCACGCTGTCTGCAACCTTACTGGGTGGGCTGAAGCAATACCCTGTGAACTTGCAAGAAGCGTCGCACATTCCCGGGGAATTGACGCCGTAACAGAGATAGTGACCTGAAAAAATGCTGAGACGTCAGAGACTGCTTTTGAGCTCGGAGCTTTGATTGTACACAGCCAATCATCGCCACATCCAACACATCCTGTCAAAATGTTATTTCTGCTGATCTCCGCAAACTGAGTCGCAGTGATCGACTCGATGTCGTGTACAGGGGAAACAATTTTATAGCGTGGGTAAGGGCATATCGCCTTCATGACTTCCGCAACAGTAGAGTAGAAGTCCGCCGTACTAACACCAGCGAGAGCTCTTATCGAATGAAAAGAACCACCTGCTAGCCACGATAAGTCATCTCCACTTTGTTTTTAGGAGTTTTCGGTCTTATACCCGTCCTGTTCATCGACGTTACAGCGTCGCGGTCAAGCGCTGACCTGATAGAATCTACAAGGGCTTCGAAAGCATCTACCCCCTTTCTGGAGTTTTGCTCAAATTGGCCTTCTTGAACGATCACGGTGGGGCTCCTACTCCAAGCGTATCCTTGCTACAACCTCAGATCTCCGACGACGCCCGTACTCGTCAGCAACTATCACTGCACAAACCCACACGATAATTCTTGAGATCTTCATCCAACACGACGTGAAGCGAGTGGCTTTGATCCTTGCTACAACCTCAGATCTCCGACGACGCCCGTACTCGTCAGCAGCTATCACTGCACAAACCCACACGATAATACTTGAGATCTTCATCCAACACGACGTGAAGCGAGTGGCTTTCTAATAGCAGTTGGCTACTGGCTAAGATCCGTGATCCGAAAGTTGCTGATGATCCCTCGACGGGATTAGGAAGACACCATCGGTATTTTTATTTGCCAATCAGACCTTCTTAAGCAGGATCATTATCCGTGGGTGATCCTGTTAGGAACCCGCCTAAGCCCCAATTTAAGGCATCCATGTAGAAATTTAGCGTAGGTGGGGGAGGTCACCTAGGATACAAAGCGGTAATTTGTCTAGATGTCCATTTGTGAGAACATGATAGAATCACTGTAAAATACGCCGCGATACATCACTTAGCTGGATGGTCAGAAAAGGATGGAGTCGAGTGCACATTATGTGAAGTTCTGAAAACAGGCTTGACGGAGCGAAGACACAGCGTTAGGTGGCGTACGCTACCGAGAATTTGTTGTAGTTGTTCCTTACAGACCTTGTTGGTGTCTAATAATGTTGAAACTCGACCGATGCACTTCTGAATTCGCCCAAACGGCATTGAAACTATGCTATTGTTAATGTTCCACACAAGGCCAAGTGCCTGCTGCTCGGTAGACTGCGTTGAAAGCTTGGACTCGTTGATACTATTGGGTCCTAGAATAGCCATCATACCTAAACGGAGCGTTGATTTAGTTAATTACAGGCGAGAGTCACGGCCAGATTGACGAGGATGTAAACATCCACCTACTAGTAGCCGAAGAAAACCTCACCCTTTGCGTATTCGGATACGAATGCAGGTGAATTTTGACTCACGATTCACGATATCGCCCTTCCAAAAATACGATAGAACGTCGGTGAATCTGACCATCCTAAAGGAGCGGCTAAGTCGACAATAACGGTATTTTACACGAAAGCGTTGCTTCCATCCAACACACGTGCTCGGAATGTGGCATAAGATGACGGAAGGTAGATTTCACGTCTCCCTCCAGATTTTTGATTGCGACTCCAGGGTAAGTTTGCGCCAGCTCTTCGATGCGCCATGCAATGGCAACTACACTAGTGAAATCAATGGCTGATATAAATTGTTTGTTAATATACGCGTTCGTGGAGTGATTGTCGGGGTAGGAAAGATCATGGATGGGACAAACGTCGTCCTACCCTTTTTTGGCCCTGCACCGCACGGGCTCCATTCCATTTGTTGCCATTATTGATGTAGTGAGATATTAACGATGAGATAAGTTCCACTGACTTGCACTTGGCAAATGCTCTTTGATAGTGCTGATTTGTAAAGATTACCTGAACCGTGGTTCTTTCTCAGTGGTGGGAACCGCTTTTTCCATGTTGGACAAATACCATGGCGTGCAATGTCGATCGGTTGATTGATTAAAGGATATCCTTGAAGAACAAACAGCGGCCGGTCAGGATCGAGCCCTTTATTTGGTCGAGTGTCATCACCGAATTTGCCATGACGTTGACGCACAATGTCAGCTAGCAACATCGAGTGACGTATAGAATAACGGGAGACTGCTTCTTGCTCACTAATCACATCATCTATATATAAAATCGATGTTCGTTGTCACGCTAATCCGGATTTATGATTGGCTGTACAATATATCTAAAATCACTAGCGGTTTGGTACCGTGTGTGCACCACATTCCATACAGATCTGTGTACACGACACTATAATTTTATTTTGGAGACTCTTTAACGCTTAGTTAGGCAGGTAGACAAATATTATACAGATCTATAGCTTATGGCCCTGCAAAGATAGTACAATTGTAAAACTGCTTTGAAGAGCGGAGTCAGGAAAGTGCAGCTTCGTTTAGAAGTATAGTTTATAATAAAGTGCGCTCAGTTCTATTTTCAGTACTGTGTTCTGAACAATGTATGTGCGTTCACACAATTATTCCAATAGTAAATTTAAGTGTTATTATGAATTTACTATCCATTATTGATACCTTACTGCTACCGATAACTTCGCTTAAATCTGTCCTTCCACAATAGACCAAACCGATGTTTGGTTCAATTTAAACAACGCCTTTTTGTCCTAGCATCCTTTTACATAGGACAAATATTATTTTACTAGAACTTTGTTTGACACGGATTTTACATCTAAATCACTATCTGAAGTGCCAACACTGACACGCTGAATCTGCTGAGGATATAGCCCATACTCAGATCACGCCAAACAGATAGTTTTGTCCTACAAGCTAGGACAAAGCCGAAAACTGGTACGTTTAGCGACAAATTTGAAGGTGCTATTACTGTAAGCATAGGCACAACACAATTCCTCGCCGTTATTGTGAGTTCTAGACGAAATTTCCAATTTGGCCGATTCAACCACCCGCCTGAGCAACCGCTCCCCTGTCTAATAGCATATATTATCTGAGAGTCTTTATTTTTCGCTCCATCGCAGAAGTACAAAACATAGCACTTTCAGCCGCACAAAGTTGAATCATGGAGGCGAACACCCACGCTACAAGTCCCGAGCTGACAGCACGAACGCCCACACGGACGTCTAACAGGTCACCAGCTGAACCACCACGCATACGAGTATCGCCGTACTCGCAGCGTATTCGAACTCCAGTTCAGCGCTCTCCAGGTGGTGCTTCACAACAAGATCGCGTGGGAACTTCAGCTTCTCGCGCTGAGAACCAAGCAGAGGACCTCCTGCAGCTGACTCTAGTGGTTCAGCCGATTGTTAAGTCGACCATCGGGCAGCGTGATTCGTCTGGAGCGACTCTCGATGAAATTACTGTGAGCGGCGTGTCATTTGCAGAGATAATGTCATCGCTGTTTGCTCAACTTCTTCCTCGAATAAATGGGCGAGCGGTTAAGACGGATGAGACTTGGACGCAGCAGCCTGCTGTTTTGGAAGAGTGGCCACGGTTGATGCTGTTTCGCTTCAAGCGCCATGTTATTGAGAGCACAAAGTCTGACGAGGCGTGGAACCAGTGGGTGAAGAGTACGCGACGCCAAACCGTCCATCTATTGGTGTACGAGTACG
>NBNE01001682.1:0-11432 GCA_002215365.1 Phytophthora megakarya | reverse complement strand
TTAGTCACGGAACTCTGGGATATTCGGTCGGACTCTAGGATATAATGTTCTCCACTGCTTGTAGGACATGTCACTGCTCCATCTGTTGTCCACATTTTCTTGGATCGTGAGTCTTGTGCGCGAATAGACCTTGTTGGTAACGTTCTTGAGCTTGGGATTGACGTTTTCTGGGTTGAACTAAGGCAGTACGGGGTGTTCGATGCAATACGTTTACATCAACACTTTTCACAATCATAGGTACCCGTAGTCAGGACGAGGGCGAGTCTGGACTGAGCATCATAATGCTTCCAGACTCTAAGGCCCATCCTTAGCTCTTCTCTAGGTCAATCGCTTTTCACACGTTCCACAGTCACTTTTCTTTCCACACATTCCCACTTGGCGATCCTGTATCCATTACCTAATTCCCAGTCCCATACACATTCCTGTCTCCATGAGAAATTCCAAATCACTTCGTCCTCCTAGCTATGGCTGGTCATTGCAGAATTTCCGTTCCAGTTGACAAGCTATGTCTAGGATCACGAAGACACATCTCCATTTCCATCTTGAGTCCAGTTTATCCCAGAGACCCAAATACACTTATTCTCGGAGGCCCATCCAGGGTCTCCTGAATCCGGTTCCCGATTCATTTCCAAGTCAATCCATCAATTCATCTTCGAGTCAGAGTCCAGAGTACCATTATACCGGTAACGACCGATATCCATCAATCCATCAACGATTCGACTTTTCTCCAGAGAACGTTGCCACTTCAAGATTTCCTTCGTTCAACACAAGTCGTCTCGCTCTCCTCTGCGATATGGTTCAAGACACTCTCGTTCCTGGCTCACCTTCTTCAACACCGACGTCTGGGACAGTGCCTATTCCTGCGGTGCCCGCGTCTGAGACTGCGGTCGTCCCTGATCAAGGGGTAGGTCCCGCACCTGGCATCATGTCGTCTGCTCATACCACTACTGGGGACTCGGCGGACTCGGGCGCCATAACGTCGTCGGCGTCAGCATCTATTAACACATCTTCTGGTGGGCTTCCTCCACTGGTTGACCACTTCCTTCTTGAGTCGGGACGCTGCTGACGAAGACGCTTCTCGCGACTTGTACGAGAAACGTCGCAGAGATGTCAAGCGACTTCGGGCAAGGTACGAGGCTCTACTCAAGCGGTTATTTGCGATCCCTGGGTTTCCGAAAACCCTACTTTACGAGCCTGGTCTGTGGACACTTCCTGTGTGTGCTTGCCATTGGATTCTCAAGGATCCTGCACGTTCGCCCCATATTCGCCGTGGAGCTGCCGACTATGCAGCTCAACTTGATGATTTGGATGTGGATGATCCTATCCGCACGCAATGGGCTGCTCCACACACCGACAATGACATTCTGGCCACGGTCCCTGCAATACCGTACGCATCGAGTAATAGCGGCTGCTCATCCGGTATACGCCGTCAAAACTTTTAAATGTGACGTCAAGGTTGCATATCGGTGAATTACGGTTGGTTCGGCGTATATGCCCACTCCACCGGCTCCCGCCACCGTGATAAGAAGATTCCCAAGATTCCTCCTCCGGATCCAGACCAATCCATTGGACGAAGATTTCACACTGACGCGTTGTCGAATGCCACTTACCGTCGAGCACTTTATCGACAAGATGTCCGCCTTCGCCATGTAGAACGTGAGCGAGGCAAATCGTCTACCTCGCCGCTACTAGACTCTCTGTAAAACTTCAAATTGGAAGCATGACGAGTGCTCACCGCGTACGGCGTACACAAGACTTGGACTTCAAATGTGTAATCGTTCAGGGAAAGAACGACCCGTTTGGGTCCCCGCCAACGAAGAGCAAGTTTGCTGTCTCCTCTAATTGCAGACGCCACTGGAACAAAATAACCAACAGCAAACTGAACCATTTTGACTCCCTGTTTTTTGGCATGTCGTGCTTTGGCTTGAGCATTGCGTCTAGTACTGGTAGCGTCAACGGTCTGGTGCACTTGATCGAGCGCGATACGAACTGTCGCGGGATGATGTTGCTGTTTCTCGTGAAACCACTCAAATGCATGCTCGTTGTTGTATGGTGTTCTCGATATAGTGGTCAGTTGCGAGAACCAGGTAAAATAGCCGAACCGTGTTGGAAGCAAGAAAGCACTGTGATATCTTGAAACGGACTGAGATAGTTTCCGAGCGAACCCGGTTTTCAAACTTTTGACGCATTACAAGGACAACGTGTTCCGTCCTGAGCTTCCAGAAGAATTGCCGGAGAGACGCGAGATCGAACATCGCGTAGATGTCAAAGTTCCAATTCCGTCTTTTGCTGTATCGGCAGCAATGGCGACAGCCACCAGAGCAGCAGCGCGAAATGAGACAGTGGGTTATCGACAAGATGAAGAAGAACCAATCCGACCAAGCATCAGCCCACACGCCGTATCAACGTTCTACGTTCGGAAGCCGGTTGATGGAGGATCGTTCCGGACTACCAATATTTGAACTTCAACACGATACGGCAAAATATTCCAATGACTCGGAAAGAAGCTATCTTGGGCGTTATGCTCGGTGCATACTGGTTTTCCACGATGGACCCGATGTCCAACTACTACCAAGTTCGCATGCGCAGAAGACATCAAGTTTATCGCGTTCCAAGCTTCCAATGTACTTTAGGAATATCTAGAGGATCCTTACACACTTGACGTTTTTACGACAACGAGACGTTCTCTTCATACGTCTGGGTAGGTTGAACACCTTATGGTGGAAATCGACACTGACAATTACCTACAATGCGCTGAGGCAACACTCCGCCTGAGCATGTTGGTCACACCAAGGTTTAAAGTAATTAACGCGCAAAAGTCCTCAACATGGGAACCCATTTTTGACCGCTCATACTGAAGTGGAATACGGAGACGAAGACGGCGTCAATGGCGCATGGCCAAGTCAAGAAGGCAATATATTGCCTTTAGTCTACGGAAACATTCTTTCGCACGAAATATTCCGGTGGTGCAGACATAACGTATGGGAGGAAACATAATTGACTTAGATAGTAAACATGCGGTTGCGTGTTTCGAGGAGACTATGGAGTGGGTAACCAACCGCTGGCAAAAATGGCGAGTGGGGTGCCTATCAGCTCTCTTCCTGCTAGTTGAGAGGTTGCCCTGCTGAAAAATGATGGTATCTGAAACCACTCTTTGTGGTGAAGCGGGATCCGTGAAAATCTTGTGATCGCGGCTCGCGATACCACTTGCACCCGGACACCGACTCACGAAGGGGGTCCTCCGATGATCCGTGATCTGGTTGTGTCTTGCTCACCTTGTGTACCCGACGGCGGGCGGGTTTCGCTCTCCTGGGTGACTCGTTCGATGCATATCCGGAAAGGATAGAACGCGGGGGCTAGAGATAGCGCGGAACATCTTCGCTCTACCTCGATGAGATCTCGGTCGCTGACGAGTCCTTGAGTCGCGATCGAGCTGCCTGGTTGTTGATCCAGGTCTTGGTGTAGTCCAAATGCGGGGATCTTACTCCTTCCTTGATATGTTTGCCGCTTCCAATAGCGGGAACCTTGTTGGGTCGAGATCCGATGTAATCGTTAGGCCAAGCAATCAATGCCTACCGATTACAAAAAACACTTGAGGACAAGTCACTAGGTAGGCCAAAGCTGGTCAATATGTGATCCAGTCTTAACCGCTACGCTAGATCCTATGTCTTTACCGTCTACGCGCTTGAGGGCAAAAAATATCCCCGATTCCAGGCGAAGTCGGACACTTGTGTGGCTTAGAGCAAATTCGAGTCTGTCTACTTTTATCCATATGTTTCCTAACCCACCCTCAACTGCTTTCCTACGATTACCTGAAATCCGGATACATACCTTATCTTGGGATCGGCGATCGACGATCGCGATCAGGCCTCGATCGACGATCACGACCTCCCCCGATCAGCCATCACGATCTCCCCCCCCCATCGACCCTGATCTGTGACGACGACCCGTGTTCGGGATCAGGAACGTTGACCCGGACCCTTGAACCATCGCCCGCGGTCGCCGTGCGGTTATCTTCATCCCTGGTGCTCGCCTTGGAGCGTATGTCGACTGCCTTCCAGCGATCCTATCTCGCCCCCGCCCCAGGGTTCCGGATCACCATTTCTGGGGTTACGCTTCCCTCGCATGTCTTGATAGATACTTGATAGGACTCCAAGCGTAGCCGTCCTTCCTCGATCTTGGTCCGTCAATCCGCTATTGTTCAGGGTCGGCGCTCGACAGTGACTTCGTCCCATGAATCGCCTTGATCTGGCCTTCTCGCAATATAATGAGGGTGGGTCGCCATCCATCATCCCGTCAAATTGATCTTGGGTCATCTGTAGTCCCCATCACTCATCGGTCATGTCACACGCTAGATCTTGGGGAATCATCTTGATGTATTGGCTTAGAGAGGGATTTCTGTGGCCTGGTCCGTCTCTTTCTCGCGATCTGGCAGCCGAGGTTGCTCTTCACGTGAGATCTCGATCGCACTTTACCACACTTTTTAGTACACGAAAATCATGTTTAGGTGCTGCAGACATAATGTAAACGAGACAAACATAATTGATTAGCATAACAAAAAAGCGGTAATGTGTCCCCGAGAGGCTACATCGATGCAATACGTAAGCAGCAATGCTCACTTGCCAAGTGTAGTGTCCCTCTCCCACTCCAGATATATCTGACACTGCTAAGTGACTGCGTATATCGATTGTTAACATCGTGTAGCGCTGAAATGCGTCTGAAAAAACATCTACCTTGAAACGAAGGTCGTCGAATCTACGCCGGTTCTTTTTAATTGTGGAACACCGCCAATACGAAGGGAATGCGTTCCGTAGTTGCACGGGTTTTGCACCGATGTCCGCTGCTGTTACTTTGAGCATCTTTAGCACGTTATCGGCGGCAAAAACTTCCGCAGTAGGTGCCAATTGGACTGTAACAATGGGCCATTGTCCAGGAAGGTTGACATGGCATATTTTGAGTAGAATAGCACCCAATATTGTCAAATGTATTCGTGTCCTGATCGACTGACCATTCGTGTGAAATATTTTCCTTGTTGATCCCAGTCGAATACCCACCGTTGTAGCTGCATCGGGGATTGTAGTAGGGCTTCCGTCGATGCCCAAAAGTGTAGTATCATTTGCTCACAGGGCAAACCATTTGAATTGCCTTTGTTTGACTATTATGTAGGACCCCATTAGTAAGGTGAAGAATGTCATGCAAATAATTCCTGAAAGTGCCTGGCCGGCATATTCGTCTCGGTTCAGACGATGAAAGTATGATGCTAAAAGGGATAACGAAACTGGTTCGTTTGTCTGTGTTTGTCAATCGAGGTAAATGAGGCTTTTACCTCAATGTGTATTTGTGCATGATAAATAGGATATTCGTAATCCAGTGCCCGAAAACATGGTTGACACCATCAAGAATAACCAATACCGTAGAACGCTGCCGTGTTGCTGTCGCCGGAGAGAAGACACCTGATATCTTCAAAAATTAAAGCGGACACAACCCTAACGCGATGGACGGTAGTCGTGAACGGCATAAACGTTTTGATTAATGTCTGCTGGTAGAACGTTTTCTTTTTCTCTAAGTATCGGCTGTAGTTGGTACGACTGATGTTTCCACGGAGAGAATGCGCATATGTTGAGCCCTATTTTGGTGAAATCGGTCCCTTCCGGTTGCTGTGTAACGATTGTCAATACCTAGAGAGAATTAAAAAAGTTAGTCGTTTGCTTTGATTGGGCGACGCATGATCCCAGAGCAGCATCCCGATTCTGCACATCCGGTATATGAACTGAGCTGACCCAAAAGATTGAAGCGATGTTCCTACAAAGCAAGTAATCGAATAAAAATCTGTGTTTCTGGGTTTAGAGAGATCATTCAATTTGCTACGAAATAGAAGAACGGTTGTCAAAACTGCATTGTATGTGCACCTACTCCTTGGACCGGAAGTTGCCACTTCTGACCCCAATGATGAATAGCGTGTGCGCCTGTGCGAAATTCTCTAAATTTGTTGTCGTAGTGGTTGCGAATATCAAGCTTTCAGTCACATCGTGAATTAGCCGGCCATATACCTCAATCCCTTTGTCAAATCCATCAAATAAGTTAATCCGATTCTCTGGTCACAGTATCAAACATCCAGGAAGAGAACAAGACACCTTCCTGTGTCGTATTCTTTCGTTATAGAGTTTAGTAGAATATTTATGCGGGAGTGTGCGGAGGGATGATTCTACGCAATACGAGACTGACTTGGAATTGGTGTATGGCTTCCCATTTGAAACCCTTGCAAGCGAATTGGTCTGGCAAATTGCTTCTTCGTATCTACTGCATGCAAACATGAGTTTCTTGGGATCGATAGCTTTGTTGGGTATGTAATCTTCTGCAGACACGTCACGACACAGGTCAACAAATTGTACCAGACGTGATCAATCACGACGAATATACGATTTTCTACGGAAGGTGTATTTGGATCGATTCCGAAATGAAGTCATTTGTGGGCGAAAAGATGATAGCTGGTAATATTGATTCGATTACAGTGTTTGTCTCCTGTCACATTCAATTCCGGTTGGAATCGGCTATAGCTGCTGAAGTTTCGCGGGGAAGGTTTGATAGCAGTGCTGCTGGAAGATCGGAAGCCCACTGGTGGGTCTGTGATTGATGATTGCATTTGTCTTCTCCTCCTTCTCGGCCTTTTGGCTAAGACCAAGTGTAGTATCTGTTCTAATCAGTGTGAAAACGGGTTTCCCGACTTTTAGTTGGATCTTTTTCACATTCATTTTTGGACATTCCGAGACTGCTAGCTTGCTAGTTTTTCTTGGAATGGGTCTGTGATTGATGATTGCATTTGTCTTCTCCTCCTGGGCAACCGTGCCGGAGGAATTATGGGGGAAAGACCGTATCCCATTGAGGTTGGCGGTCAATTTAGAGATAGCAGGGGGCATTTTCCGGCGTTATTCGGTAGCGGGTAAACTAGTGAGGCGAAACCAGTGTCCATTTGAGTGAACAATGGATTACCGTGGCAACTAAGATATCAATCGGGCCTCCGCAACTTCCGCTTCCTCTGATTCCACCAAGATAACGACCCCGGTCTATGCTATCGGATTCAATGCTGTGGACAGATGAGCACTAGGCCGACTACCAGGATAGGTCGATGTGCTCCAAAGTCGACAGTGCTAGACCCTAGAAGTGTTCGACATAGTGAGAAGCTCCTGTAAGTCTGAGATGTAGGTGTTTGCCTCTTGTCAAGCTGACTTCGTCAACAAAATAGTATAAACGAGAAATCAACCATCGACAGTGTACGAACTCGTACGCTTTTGCGAATTTCGGCAGCGCCTTCAATGCAAACGCCAGATCTGCGAAACCGCTGAGTGTAATTGGCGGGTAAGATCAAAGCCATTTGAGATCGAATATTTTTATACTGCCTTTACCGCTGCGGTATTTTGCTGTAGATCAACTTAGCAGAACGGAGTAACACTAACCTCTCGTGACCCGATAGTTCCTCCAAAAGGGTTATGATCTTCGTTGTCATGACCGGAAACTAGACCACCTTGCTGTTTCTCAACGTAAAACAAAATGTTGTTGACGTTATATTTTACCTGGAGTTTGATGAAGCGCAGGATAAAGCCGATGAGCAACCGGTGTGTACGGAGTGGGGGTTATACCCCTCGTTAACTTCCAATCCATCGTGACGTCATTCATGGAAAACGTCAGTTGTGTCTTCGTGGACCTAGGGTCAACAAAAGAACAGGTGGTGTCCGAGAAGATGAATCTACCGTTCTGGCAATACCGCTTCTTGGAACCCAACGTGTGGGTTGAGCGTTTGCGCTTACGCTCGTTCTCAACCGAAGTGGCAAGTGGACGCACGCGTTCCATGCGTACCCTACCCCACTCCGCGGTTGAGAATGAAAGTATGACATTTCTATTGGATGAAACGTTCCATAATAACAGCCAATCATTTTAATCCCCTACCGAGAGACTCATTTTAACTTTTGAGTTCTCAAGGCCAAGGAACCATGGACCAAAGCCCTCCCATTGGACACGCCCCTGTCGCGCACAACCTCAGCCAAGAACTGGTGGACGTCACTACGTCTTCGACACACCAACTATAGTTCGTTGCCCAAATCCAACAAGCATTTCAGTCTCCTGATACTAAGCGCGCGATCAATCGCAATGACGGTGACAGGCAATAGAATATTGATACCGAACGGAGCGAGATACATTTTTACCCTAGTGGCACCATTACTGAGGGGTATTTTGCTTGGGAGCCCTACGAAAAAAAATCGCAGGATTTGATCCGAAAAGAATGCAGCCTTCGCGAAATTAAACTGCACACGCGAACTTTCAAAGCCGATTGTATCAAGTGTCTCCGGCGCTACGATGATCTCGTGAATAGAGGAGAACGTGCATCTGAAGCTTCTATGCTGGCAAATGGTAGCACTCGGCGTACCAAGCATTGTGTTTTCCGCCTGATCAATGTTTTGATGTTTCAAGATTTGGTTACAAGACTCATCGAGGTAACAGGTAAGTCGTGGTCTTTATTTTTATTTTATAATGAATAACAAACCTGATATTACCACTTTGGTTTACAGGCAGAAGTTTCGACCGTCAAGATTTGGATGATGTTTAAGCTTCTCAAAGAGATGTCCAAAAAGGTTTTGCAGTAATGACGAAGATTGTAAAGGTCTTATTCACGACGACGTTAGCTTTGAAGGCATTAACCCCGCGGTCGTCGTTCCACACACCGCAGAAAAGTTAGAGGAGATGTGGAGCGAGGTGTGTTAGTTTTCAGTATTTACGAAGCTAACTTCCGAATGTCTGGAACGCAATCCCGACACTTAAAAAAATTGTGAGCGGGCGAGCCGACCACCTCTATCTGTGGCATTGGTTGAAGGTAATAATGATTACCTAAATTATTCATTGAACGCTAGCTAACTCATCAGCAATTGGGTTTGTTACAGCTCCGCCCTAACGCTCTCAGCAATGTACGTGGTGGACTGTACGTGGAGGACGAGTTTGACACGTTGGAACCGTCATCTCCAACTCCAACACGTGAGAGTCCCAACAGCTCCAACCCTACTATGCGGGGCACGAACAACAAGCGTGTTGGCCCCAGCACACCACAAAAAAACAACCAGACCAAGAGGGTGAAAACGGAGGTAGAATCGATGGACATATTACTTGTTTTGGTCGGATGTATCACAGCTGCACGCGAAGCAGAGGTGATGCAGGCTATGGAGCCCGATCACGAGGCTGCCGCGCGAACTCGAGCAGAACACCACAAGATGCTCGATGACATTCGCAAGCGAATCAACGATATTCAGTCCGAAATGACTTCAGCTTCCAGCCCGTTAAAACTGCGCCTTCAAGAAGATTTGGAGTTCTACCTAGAAGAGCGAACCCGTATCATGGAGTATGTTCGATCACAGGAGCTTTAACGCCAAGTAAACGTGTCGTTGCCACAACGAAGTAGATCACCAGCATGTTTTCATAACATCTCCACTGTAATTCGCTTCTTGCTTCGAATATGACATCGAACCGAGCGCTCATCGTGGTAATAATTGTAGTCGAATTTACCCTGAGATTATCCTCGATCGAGAAAGAGCTGAGGAAGTTGGGTAGCGATCTCAAGGTTAATCTGCTCCTTGGGAACTACCAGAAAGCCCCCGAGTTCTGCTTCACGACCCAACCTGAGGCTCCGATCCTGTGCAAAGAGTACTTGCTCAAACATGAAGGGCTGTCTCCATCGCAGATTATCCTCGCAGGTGACAGTGCTGGTGGGGGTCTCGTCATGTCCACACTACTTTGACTGCGCGACTCAAACTAAGAGTATTTCCCTGTCGCTGGAATGTTGATAGCTCCTGCTGTCGACCTCTCTGGTGATGAACCCGATGCTCCAGGTTGCTTCGTGTATAGAGCTCTGTGAAAAAGCTTTCACCCGAGCCTACCATCCAAACTTCGATGATCCAAGCAAATGGAGTGACGCATCCGCCGTACAGTGTGATCTCCGTGGCCCTCCTCCTGTCTTGTTGCAGACTGGAAAACTCGACTTTATCTTCCAGCACGCTTCTCTTCTTGCATCAAAACTCAATGCTGGCCGAGTCACGAATTGGGAAATCAATGTGAATGAGGATATGCCTCACGTATTTACCATCTTCCCTGCTTTCATCCTCCCGTACGCGGAAGACGGTGTCCAAAAGTTGGCCATGTTCGCGGCTAAATGCTTTCTCAAGAGCAAAATCTGAGCTGCGAGATCTGGGTAGAACTAGCACGAACTACTGCATTCGCCGTGTTAGGTTCAGCCATTTCGATCGAAATCAACTTACTGTTTCACCTGCTTCATCATTTCACTGCTGGACATTTCCAAACATCGAGTCGACCGAAACTGCGCCCTGTAATGCAACGTTAGACAAGCACCAGGTGCTGATCATCCGAAGCTAAAACGTACCATAGGAACATACCGCCCTCAATCACAAGTGCGACCATGAGTGCGTATAGCGGTCATCAACGCCACACTTGCATCTTGTTCTTGCACAGCTTGGTCACCCACGCACAACTTCCAGATTTTGTTGTAGACCCTACGTAAAGGAGCGCTTAACCAAGACACACAGAAGCAATGAGATCTTCCCAGAATCCTTCGCACTCGTTCGTGAACCACGAGCATTCCACACAAGACAAAGCACCTGATGCCGCATCAGCTCCTTATGGACACGACTCGCACATTCCAGTCCTTCCTTCGCGGCAACCGTTCCTTGAGGACACAGCTCACATTTCAATGCACCGCTTGTCGATGAGTACAAACCTACTCTGCACGGTAAATATACGGGCTCCATTCCACTTGTGACCGAGAAAAAAAGTTCCCGGAGCATAGGCAACTGCACGAGTTGAATTGAACCGAGGTTCGACCATCGACATGTTCATCATACTGAATGACATTGCTTCATTAAATAGCTTCACGCGACGGAATTGGCGCACCATCGCATCTCGGAACGAGTTCGACTGCACGAAATCTGCAAGTTGGTGGGTCTCGCTCCTGTCTTTTCCTTTACCAGAGATTGATCCGTCGAGTTCGTCAAGTAAATCCTCGATTTTCACCAGTGAATGCCCAGAACACTTACAAAATAACTAGAGAAGAGTTCCCGTCGGTGTCATGCGGGTCTTCTCTTCGCCATAGCGAAAGATCTGGTGGAATGATACTCGTATGACAGTTTGATGCTGCATCACTGTGTGCACATCAAGAAAATCGTCAGTGGGTCCAAAGTTGCTTCAGATTGCACCACGTACAAAGATTTACGAAAACTGACAGCTCCGGTACGTCTCCACGAAACGCGTTGTGGTTGATGTTGCTGAATACCAACGAAGAACACGAGCTTCGGCCTTTTGACTGAGACAAATTACAACTTACTATGGAGTCTTAACTTATGCCTTTGAAAATGTAACGTTTCAGGCAAGGAGAAACA
>NBNE01001681.1:0-11433 GCA_002215365.1 Phytophthora megakarya | reverse complement strand
GGCCAATATGCGCTTCCTCACAGTGGTTCCAATCAACTTGCTCCCGATGATGCAAATCGGTTCTCTGTTATTCCTAAGTCTGTGATCCTGATTTGTCTCATCCTCTACTACCTGGATCCACATATTTCCTTCCCATCATCTGCTTATCATTGGATCTGGCTGTATACCGCCGAATGCTTACCTTGTTTACTTGATCCGGATTCGCCTTGGGTAATCATATCTGGATCAGGCATAATTATACCCAGATCAGGCACCTATAATTAGGTCCTCCCAGATCGATCAGGTCACCTCGGAATCAGTTAATCTGAGTCCATCAGACCTTCTCAGATCTGGATCCATCGTAGTCACTTCAGATCCAGGCATACCTTGCACTTCACTTGACCCGATCACTTCCTGTCCGTAATTTCTCGGAATGTAGTTAACCACAATTCAATGCAGCCACAGACTCACTAGCGGCAGAAGCACTGGAATCAAAAACATCAAAAGTGGGGTTAGACGAAAGCCGAAACCCGAGTTAGAAGGACTCAATCGCATCCGAGAAGTGATCTACGACTCCAGCCAAACCAGAATTGAAGTAAAACCCGTTGCTGAAGACTCAACTCAAAGTATGAGCACAATCTCAGCCTCTCAGTCCAAACCATTCGCAGACTTTGTCCAGCCAGCTCAGAAACAATCAACGAGCTATGTGTTAGCCGTGTCAAGGAGTCAACCAACAACTCAAAAGAAGCGTGTGCGTTTTGCCGACGATTCAGTAGCAACCCTAGAAACAACCATACTGAAACCAATGTCGACAGAGGACACAGAAAATGTGGCAGTAAATCCTGCGAAGACTGGGGCAAACGCACTCAGTACGGTACCAGACGCAAGTGACGTCGACTCAGCAGCTATACAATCAGAGCGACGACGGAGAATCGCTATCGCCCAAGACAAAGAGCTAAAATGAATCAATCTGAAAACGGTGTTACGAGGAAACTCCGACAAGCTCAAATATAGAGCTGCCCGAGATGCGTGGAAGATTGCAGAACGATTTCTCTTGACTGACGGCAATGTGCTGTACTATATGAACTCGACTCCTCGGAACCAACAAGACAACCAAGAAGATCTGAGACTGCGACTGGTAGTCCCAACTACGATGATTCAAGAAGTACTTCAAAACAACCATGACTCGTTGGAAGGTGGACATCAAGGCGTAGTGAGGACATATCAACGAGTGAGGCAAGATTATTATTGGTTAGGCCTATATGCAGACGTTGAGAAACACGTGAAGTCGTAGTTCAAGTAAGAGCAAACCACAGCTGAGAGGGTATTATCCTGGTAACATTCTCGCCGAACGACCATTCCAGATTATCTCGATGGACTTCGTAATTCGGCTGCCGAAATCTCGACGAGGTAACACGGCGCTACTGCTATTCCAGTGTGCTTTCACTGGATTCGTCATTGCTAAACCGATGTTCAAAGTCGCACAAGTATTCGAAGAATGTATTTACCGGAGATTTGGGGCACCGTCATTAATAAGCCATGATAGGGATCTCCGCTTTATGAGAGAAGTATTCCAAGCGTTTGCCGAGATGATGCAGTCAAGACCGAGAGCAACTCTGAGTTATCGACCACAAGTCAACGGACAGCAAGCAAGATCAGTTAAGACGGTAATGCAATCTGTAAAAGTTTATGCCGAAGACCCACTTAAGCAAGACTGAGACGAGATTGCAGAGCATCTAGTTTTCGCCATCTACAACTCAATGGACACTATCAGAAAGTAAACACATTTCTACTTAGTTCACGGACGGAATGCCAGCTCAACAATGACGGCGATGACGACGTCTCTTCGACACGGAACTTCGAATCTGTCCAAAGCCTTAGCGTGGCGTCGAGAAGTCAACCGACAAGAGGAAGTTGCATGGCGAATGGTCCAAAAGTATCAGCATACTGAAAAGTCACGAAGAGCAAGACTTCACAACATCGCACTGAGTAAAATGGAGAAAGCGCCATTTCAACACGAGGAAGCAGAAGACTCGACACGCCAGGACGGCGAGGACTCAGCTACCAAATCGAAAGCGAGCAAGAGGAAGTTGTTCGAAGAAGGAAGTCGAGCGTAGCTCTACATGGAGAGAGTCAAACCAGGACTCACGAAGAAGCTCGCTCATCGGTGGCACGGACCATTTTGCATCAAGAAGAAAGTGAACGAATTTGCATTTGAATAGGAACTCCCGGACAAACGCGGCTACCGGTTCTATCCAGTAGTGCATATCTCAAGGTTTAAGCCAGTAAACGAATTCTCTAGTCGACCAACGACTCTACTCGCACCTGAAGTAGTCTAGGATTCACGAATGGATTTTGATGAGGCGCTCCTTCCCGAAGATTCATGGGAACCAGACCACATTGCGGGAGAATATGAAGTAGAGGCCATCCTGGATGACCGAAGACCACTTCAAACCGGTACCGAAAAGTCGTTGAGAGAATTCAAAGTAAAGTGGGTCGGGTATAACGAACCAACATGGGAACCAGCGTCACATCTCTCCTGCGGTGGACTGCTCTACGACTACTTGCAGCGGAAAAAGAGCGAACACCGCTTCCAGATGGTTCAAGTGGCGGACGAAAACTAGCCACCATGTCAACCAGTGAAATGATCTGAAGTCTGGGGCAATGCAGCCCAGAATGTACAGACGAAAACAGCTACTGCATCAATTTGTATAATTACATGATATGACTTATGAACGCGAAGGTTAAGCGGAAAGTGGAATTAAGAAAGAAAACGTTATTCAAGCCGACAACTCACTACTCCGAATTACGGGCCTCAACGAGATGGCAAAATTCAAATGATCTGAGTAGACGAACCTTCGTCTTCGTCCTCAATAATTGGGGGAGCCCTTCAATCTCCTCCTGCTCCGACTCTTCTTCTCCAGAAACCTCGTCGTCCTCTTCACGAGAAGTCGGCACTGGAATCTCACCGTCCTGAGTAAAATCGGTGTCCTTGGCTAGGGCCATGAGACGATCAAGCAGCAACAACTCGGGAGGATCCGCAGGCTCGATCAAGTCTTCGGGGGTACGGTCATGTGCAATCAGTGACTCCACAACCGGAGGCGAACCTTGGAAAATCTGCTCCCAACCACCGACAATTCCGCGTTAGTGAGAGCTGGATCACAGACAATGAGAGGACCGACAGAAGCCAAAGAATGACCAACAAGAACGAAGAGCGGACGACCAGGGTTGCACGAATAGAAAGTCGTATTGTAGGGATGCTTCTCCGGGCAATCCAACCAATAGTTGCGCCAGGGCTCGCGAGCATCGAGCTCAGCAACTTCATTGAGCCACATCGGAGTCCTTGGAATCCACATAAAATATTCCATTCCGTAGAGTGGCATGAAGAGTTCGAACAGAAATTCTGGAATCACGCCGTCAACTGGAGGTGGAGACTCATGCAACCATTCCCAAGAAATGTAGGGATACTTGGTGCGAAGTCGGTCGTTGCGCTTAACACGATCGAGATTATAGTCGCTCCAGGCATCGTTAGCAGCATCAAGCATCGCCTTGATCGAGAGAACTTCCAATCGATCAAGAGTGGGTATGTTGAGGAGAGTAGTGAAGGCCATCGTGATAAACAACTCCACCGCACGAGGAGGAATCCAGTGGTCACGTTCCCACTGTGAAAAGCCGAGTTCTGGGTTCTTCTTGTGGCCAAAACCATGAAGGTTTCTACAATAGTCACGATATCTCAGATCGGAAGGAGCTCGTTGTGAAAGTGAATCTTCTTGATCAAAATCAGTAGTGTCGAAAAGACAGGCTAGAGAAAAAAAATTGCGGACGAGTCTTCTGCCAAGGGTGCTGAGAATTCATATAAGCGGCGAAACGTGCAATTTCCGAAGCCAAAAATTGAATCTGGAGCTTAGGTGGAATAGGAGTAGGTACTCGGGAATTGAGAATTCTCATCCATCATTGTCGGAACCACGAAGAGCGAAGGAGGGTGAAATGTAGGCGCCAGCCCACTTGAGGAACTTCTTGGGGAACTTAACGGTGAGCTTGAGCTTGACCGAAGCCGTGATCACACGTCGCGAAGACACGGAAGTCTGAGAACCGGACCCACTTCGGGTCTGCTTGGTTGGTTTTTCCTTTTTGCCTGGGCTTACGCTGGATAACAATAGGAGAGGTGGCCTGTGTACCACCCGGTGGCTCCACCGGAAGAGAAGGCACTGAAGGAATCGTAGACTGGGTAACTACCGCAGCGTCGGGAACGGTAGGTAGAGGCGCAAGTGAAGGAGTCGTGGGCTGGTCCTGGACATAGGCATCAGGAACAGGAGTAGTGGACAACGGCACACTTTCATCAGCCACATGAGACTTTGGCACCGCTGATTTCGCTTCAGTCGGATCGAGAGGAGGAGAAGTCTCGAAGGGTTCAATTGCTGCCGTTTCAGCCACCGAAGACTGACTGTTCAAGTCAGTCAAGGCTTCAGCACCACTAGTCTCGCCTTCCGAATACTCGTAGGGAGGAACGTCGTCACCTGACTCTCCCGAAGAGTCTGAAGAATCAAACAAAGCCGATCGGTTGAATCGACGGATCTTGCCGGTTTTCGAAACTTGAACTTGATCTTGGCAATCCTTCATTTCGACATCCTCCTTGAGAACATCAGCATCAGTAGCACGCTCTTGTTCAACCAACAAGGATGCTTTGAAGAAAGTTCGAACAGCTTGAGCCCGCCGAGACCGGTTGGCAGCAATGGTGTTGCTAGGGCCAACAGGATGCTTACGTGCTCTCGAAGAATGCGACTTGGGAATCAGGTCAGCACGAGGTGGTGACGAATCTTCATCACCACTTACCAAATCCAATACAGCAGGCACGCGATCTGGATCAACGGCCGGGCCATCAAGAGGTGCCAACGACGCTGGAGGGCTTGGTGATGACTTGGAGAGCGATAGGGAACGGGGTCGCGACATTGTTTTCTTAGAAGAAGCCTTCTCAGACATCGAATTGGAGCGAGGAATGGACCGAGAACGAGATACAAGAGCCGCAGTTTGGGCCTTGGCAGAAGATTAAACAAACCGACCAGCCACCGAAGACTCACGGCAACGTCGTTTGGGGGTCGGGGAAGCGTTAGCACGGGGAGTGCTAGCTTTCCGCTTGGGCACAGGTACCGATAACTTGGGTGAAGCTCGCTTCTGCTAGAAATAATCAGCAACTTCTTGTCCCGAAGTTCCAGCCGACGTGCGTCGCTTATCGGCAGAAATTCTCTTGGGATCCAAGGGACCCGCTGATTCACCAAGTTCAGCGTCGAAACCAGCCTGAGCAAGCAGTTCAGCGAGAGAATCGCGCGAAGTGGCTGGATCGGCGTTGAGATATTCATCGCGAAGCACATCCTTGGTGTTTTCACACACTTCAAGCATTTTCCAGTCAATTTCGCCAGTGGAATAACCTGATACCAACCAAAATGCGCTTAGTAAAGCATGAACAAGGATGCGCTGAAAAGAAACAAGAACGAACCTTCGGTAACGAGAACGAGAACATCAGGTTCGAGCTGGTCTAGCTTCACGCGTGATCGTAGAGTACGGTTCGCTGTCATGAGCCGACGATTGCGCTCCAAACGTTCAGAACACCGACGACTGGCATTGCCTTCAGCAGAAATATCGACAATACGAGAGATCGCCAGCGTAGCACTCAAATTAGCCACTAGGGTGGTGTTTACCGCGATCTTGGCCGTGAACTCGCTCTTGACATGCTTCAATTGACGATTCAAGTCGGCAACGGTGTCTTCGGCAGCACGGACTCGATCTTCACTCCGAGCCAAAACTTCGGTGTTGTCGCTAATGTTAGCCTCAAACTTGTCGGAAACAGCCTTGTAGTGAGCTGTCAGAGCCTGAGTGTTCTCCACCCTCTTCCGAAGACCCGCGATCTCCTGATGGCAGGAACGAAGGAGGCCTTCGGCATTTTCACGAAGACCAATCTCAGTAAGCAGGCGCCCCTCGGCAGCCTTCTGGGCAGATTGCGCCGCGTGGACGTAGAATCGGAGAGTACCTTCGAGCTCAGTCGGAGCAGGCTGCTGAGCGGGGCTCGGGTATATTGCAGCGGAGTAGATAGACTCAACGGAATCAGCAGCGTCGATGAGTTCTTGGACCCGGTGGTTGCCGCGGATCGCAGGCTGGAGGTGGAGTCCGACAGCGAGTCTTCCTAGGGCCTCCATCGGTGACGAGAGACCCGACAAGTTACGAAGTAACGACTTGTCAACCACACCTTCCACCAAATCGCACAGCGCTTTTCTGGTCAGCGTCTGCCGAGGAGGAGACGGGGCGACTGAAGGTGCTGGGGAAGAAGTCGTCGATGGAATTGAGGCTGGAGGTGAAATCCCCTTCCGAAATACGGCCACAGTAGCCGCAATCTCCTCTGGCGTAGGGGCAACACCTAGGATTGTGTTACCTTGAGGCGTGACGGAAGTCTGGATACAAGTGATGATCAAACAAAACGATATTTAGGACACGGAAGATTGAAGCACTTGCATGTATCGGCAGGTTAGCCTCCGGCGGTGACTGAGCGTAGTCGGTAGAAGGTGGCTCCGCAGAAGGAGCTGAAGTCGTCATAGTCGCGGCTGTTGGAGCCTGTGACGACGAAGCAGAAGTGGGAGCCGACGTGACTTCCGATGACTGCAAAATCCAAGAACCAGTCAGCATCGCGGCATGAGAGAAAGGAGGTCTGATTGTTTACCTGTTTCGAGACCGATACCGAAGGAGCTGACGGAGATTCCCCGAGAGGAGTAGCCAGCTTGGGCACCGTAGGGAAGTCAACTGGAGCAGGAGCCTAAAACAGACAAGATAATATTTAGATGAAAACGCAGAAGAATAAGAGCAATGGCGAGAGACATACCTAGATGAAGTGACCGACGGAGTAGAAGAGGAAGCCGGAGGAGGAATCATGTGGCTCCAAGAAGATGGCGTTGGATGGTGAAGCATGAAAAGAAAGGCTGTTAGTGACGAACAATGGATGATGTGGAATATGAGAGCTCACCGAGGTGTCGGCAGCCAGCACCTGAGACGGAGCTGCCTGCGTGCCTTAGAATCGGTAGGCATGGAGCACGTGAAGAGGCACAGCGACGCTCACCAAGTGCCGTGGATCGCAGCACAGTGAGGGCAGTTGTGGTGTAGTAAATCGCTTGTGAGCCAACGGGAGGAAGGTCCACAAAAACTGGGAGGCCGCGTTGTGGTCAGTCTCTGTCAACGTAGACTGACGGCCAAGTTCAGTGGTTCTCATTGGTCGATAATTAACGGTGACGAAAAATCAAAGAAACAGGACCATGCCGAAGTCCGAGCCAAAGTAACAGGCTTATCAAGAGGTCGAGTCATCGGCATGTCCTAAATCCAACGACCAGATTCAACGGCACGTGAAACCACTCAAGATCTATGACCAAAAAAGAACTTGCGACTCGTCGGAGCAACAGGAGTTTTAGGGAGTTCCATAACGGACGCATTCATACTTGATATTTGTATATGACTAGAGGAAACATTAATGACTAGATCAGCCCATAAGGATAAATATAACAGAACCGATTTTCCCACCAACCTCAAGAGTCAAGTCCGACCACTCAGCGGTAAGTCCTGTGTGGTGTAGTGTCGTACTTGGTAGGTAGGATTATGCATGTCGGTGTGCACGCGAACTAGTGTTCTGTGTCGTACGTCCATGGCAAAGCCAAGAGATTTGGCATTGAGTATTGATATTAAGGAAAATCTTCGCCATTGAGATCCTGTCATACATTGGGAGGCTGATCGACAAATTACGAGTCTTCGCCATACATTGGGAGACAAGGCTTCGTCATTCTTATAAATCCAGCGCGGGATTAACCCCGGCATCCACGTATAGAGCCGTATAAGGCCAGTACCCTTCCGCTGTTGGGCCTACGTGGTATATTGAGTGTGTGTGGGCATCCTAGTCTTGCCCGTGACTAGGTCTGCCGAGGTTTAGTGGTTGACCTGCGGGAACCACAGTACACAGAAACACAGACCAACCCGGTGCAAGGGATCTTACTAAGGCCTTCAGGTTCTTGTGTTGATCCCAAATAAGCCTACTAAGTCTTCGTGACGACGTTGATGGTTTGGAGGAAGGTGTACCTATATTTTGGACGTATTCCGATACGATACTACGGATATCCTACCCCCAGCACATCTCCAGGGGACCCCAGTGGCGGTAGTCCCAGGCCAGCGTGAGCAGGCCGCAGAATTTCATGTACGCCCGCTGATTGACGCGTTCGGAGCGGCGGGGATCGGGCGTCGAGTGCTGAACAAATTACACGCGCTTCGCCTCGCCCTGAATCACATCGTGACGCTGGAGCCTCACCGGAACCTCGCCAGGACCGCGGACCCGGGAAGCGCTACTGCGAACGCGATGCTAACAGTCGTCCTGCATCGGTCCCAGGACCAGTTGCCAGAGAATCATCGGGAATGGAAGGTTGCTGCGCGAGGTGGAGGCGCCCACGACTGCGGCTCTCGGGCTGTTATACCCTCGATCCGGGTCGCCCTAATCCACGAACACGAGGGTTGGTCCCAGGCAGAGGAGTGTCTGGGGAGGCTGGGGATGGCTCACGCCGCCTGGAGCGCTCCCTAAACGAGGCTACTGCGGAGACGACGAGACTCCAAAACACTCTCGACTCGGTGACTGCGGAGTGCCAGTAGGCACGGAGCGAGTAGGATGTAGTCAGGGGCAAGCGGGATGCGGCGCAGGCAGAGCGAGGTGCGGCTCAGTCCGAATTGGCTGTACGACCTCCGGTTCCCCCCCAGCGACGTCGTTCCCAAGGTCGATCACGATGCTGAAGTGTCCGCCTGTGGAACTTGCTGCAGTTGTTACAGGTTGATGTAGCCAACGTAATCACCAACAGGATCGGGACCGTCTCCGGGGTTTGTCGGATTCTCAAGCTCTGGCGCGTACTTCGTCTCGCTGGGCGTGAATGGAAATGGCGCTGCCTTCCAGGAACACATACAGGCATACAACCAACGTCGTCCACGCCTCCCCTACACCATTTCTCTATTCGTAGGGAGGAACAGTGCACCAGTCGTGACGCCCATGCCATCGTTTGGAGGCGACTCGGGGTCGACGGGTGGAGGTAGTCTTGGCGGGATTGGAGGTGCCTGGGACGTTCCCCAGAGGTCCACGACTTCAGGGGACAGCTCTACCCCTCCGGTACGTCAAGCGACGCCTGGTTCAGGAAATACTCCGCCATCTACTAGGCTCCCCGGTCCTGCTGCTGTTGGAGCTTCTACAGCGTCCTCCACCTCGAGTCTTCCTTCCAAGGGTTGTTCAGGATCCAAGTCTGCTCCGTCCCCGTCGCCCAAGCATTTTATGCTGCGTCCTGACGATCCCCAAGGAAAAGACGACCATATTGGTCCGGGGACCTCCGCTAGCGCCAAGTTGCCTCTCCTCGGGGGTCGCAAGACCCCTAACCACATCCGTTTCACGGAGCTTCCGGCCTACGAGAGCGATGTCCCCGAGGATCTCCCAAAGGATGTAGCACAGGACGACTATGAGATGGGCGACGATATCGAAGATTCACAAGAGGAGGACGCCAGGGCTGGGGACGACGATGATGACGTGGAATATCGCCAAGAGGCGGTTCCCAGGCACCACTATGCTTGTCGGCCGATCGACAGTGACAGGTTCGGCCCCGGATATACACTCCTCAGACCAACCCGAAGTTCCTTTTCTACCGAGCCATGGATGATGACGCCGAGCCTCCTCGCCCGGACGATGACTTTATCAAGTTGCTACCGGCCGACGCTGACCTCTCGGACGTACGTCTCGACGTCCTTGAGCTCTGGCACGTGGACTCAGACGGGTGCACTCTCACGGATGTGGAGGACGTAGTTCTGTGGGCAACCGCCGAGGACATCGCAGTTCACGCGAACCTCCGTCGCGACGTGCTCTGCGATATCATCCGGCGCTTCTTGTGCCTTCGGAGGTTGGACGACGTCGATTGGCTGAGGCACGTCCCCGAGGAATATTTCGATCAGGCTTACACGCGCGTAGAAGGTGAATTGGGTGGTTGGGGTAGATCGCCCCTGGCCGCCTGTTTGTACGGATCCTCACGAGACCTCGGAACCGTCGAATGGTGATGACGACGCTTCTGACATGGAGGACGAAGTCCCGAGCACGTCCAAGACATGTCGTTCGAAGAAGAGAGCTTCGGGAAGCTCTGCTTCCACGACTTCTCCGCGCAGTAAGAGGTCTCGGCGTTCGGGGTCCCAAGGTCGGGGCACCTCAGACTCAGCGCGCCGTGTGGCTCGGTTCCCCGAGTTGTCGTCAGACTTTGCCTCCGACGAGCTCGGTTCTCCAGTGCGTCGGCGCAGCTTGTCGCTCCCTCAGAACGCTGCTCCCGACTTCTGTCACACGGAAACCGCGGAAACCATCTCCCGTTTTGTCAATGGTGTTCAGGTGCATCTGGCGAGTCAGTCTGGGAAGCACCAGACACGTGAGTTATGGGCCTACAAGGCCGTGCCCACCTCGTCTGCGGAGGCGAAGGGTCGCCTGGACATCGCCGAATACTTGACCTTAGTGGATAGTTCTGGGCCTAGCGAAGACGCCCCCTGGAACACGATGTCCTCGAACCGAGAGGAGGTGTACTGGTTCGCCTACAAGGAGGTTACTGAGGGGTGTCCCTCAGGTATCAGTGACGAATTCATGGCCCTCGTCTCAGAGTACGTTTTGCTCATGCTCGTGCATCGTCGGGCCCAGAGGGGGCGCGGTCACTGGGTGGTGTTTGACCGTTCCAGCAAAGCGCAGAAGCAAGTATACCTGGACTGCGCTTCTCGTCAGAGGCTCTGGTACAAGGCGCTGACGAAATTGCGTGTCAAGGCGGCCCTGCTACCAGCACAGGAGCGGGAGTGGCTTTGTTGCGAACCTGGCCTCTGGCGCCGTTCCAGACTCGGTTCCGCTGACACGTGGTGCCCACACTCCATATATACGTGATAAGCTTCGGGAACTGGACCGCCGCGACCCAGCTCGCATCTACTGGGGGCTTCCGGGGTCGACGTTGCGTCTCTCAGAAAGCGTGTCCCCATCTACTTGGTGGACTGTGGTCGTCGGGTCGGCGACCACATCTTCATTTCTCTTCCTGATGCCTTGCCTGCAGAGTCCGTGGACTAAGTGATCTGCCCCATGCCCCTCAGGCCTTAATCTTTTCAATACATCTTTGCGTTTGCTTCGTCTTGGGCTTGTCTGTTTGCCTTGTTGGTCTTAAGTCTTCACGTCGTTTTGGTAACATGTATATTTCAGACAAACATGCAATCACTTGCGTCCCGGAGAGTATTCTCATCAGGGGATACAACGCTTCTGGGGGGAGGACGCACTTGGCAGTGGGCTTCGGGTACACGCCCCAAGAAACATGTACTTGACTCATGCTCTGGAGAGTACTCTCATCCGGGAGCATGGTCTCTGGGGGACACTCCGGGGTACCACAGTAGTGGACC
>NBNE01001680.1:0-11433 GCA_002215365.1 Phytophthora megakarya | reverse complement strand
ACCTTCCCAGCAACAGCTCCGCCGCCAGTAACTCCTCGCCACCGCCGTCTCGCCCAATGCTCCTTGACCCCTCTACTTTGTGTGACATAGTTGCACTTCTCGTGTCAAGCTTCGGTTTAAGTACAATAGTTCAAGTCAGGGTGCTTGTAGCCACCTAGTGGGGAACAAGTCATTCTCTAGTTATGGGTGCAAGCCACATGCAAGACTAAAATGGTATTGCCTTATATAAACGAACTTTAACGTTCAGTGGCTAGTTGGTGTGGGTGAACATAAATATTTTGGAACTCCTCTTTACGGACGATAAACGGATTCAACGCTTCGGCTTGTTCGCCGTACATAACACGGGAGCGAAAATTCCGTTTAGATAGCCACTTGGTGCTGCTAGATCTACATCCGTTGATGCTGTATCTGTTTCAGACTACTCCATTTCATGGGTAAGCGAAAGCCTCGCGAACCTGAAACATCATTCACAAAGTCTACTGAGCTCTTGACCGACAACAAAGAGCAACTCGATAAGATCCAGACTTGTGTCTAACAACGGTGAAACAACAAAAGCTAGTCCAACTTTTCCGAAAACAAATCCCGGATTGTAAGGACGCAGCTGCCCGAAACAGCCTTCACGACACTTCGGAACTACAGAAACATCGTAATCAGCAAACTCAGTCAATTATGGAAGGAACTTTTGACCACTCTATCACACTTTACAAGAAGCCCAAGAAATCCAAGAAGTAGAGTTATAAAAAAACAATTGACTTAGTCTCTTTTCTTATTCACTTCAAATTTAGGGTTTTAGGTAAATATTTTAAAGAGTGCTGAGAAGTCCAGTTAACATGGCCACAAGAAGAGGTCGTGAAGCTGAGTACCCATCACCGAACCCTCGGTCTCGCCGTTAGAGCAGCGTAGATGCTCCAAACAACGCTGAGCTTAACAATACGGCTACACGTGCAAGTACGCGCATTAATCACGCGCAATCATCTACCCGAGATGCTGTCGCTGCCCAAGGTCCGTCAGGACCGAACACGATATCCATGCAGCAGTTACTAATGTATATAACGCAACAGCAGCTGCAATACCAAGCACATATACAAGCGCAGATGCAAGCCCAAATGCAGCAGGCGAATGAATGGTATGAGTATATTGTAGCGTCTAGAGGCAATCACAAGTAGATGGACCCTCCTGTATATGAGGGGAAATATGGCGACGACATTGAATTATGGATCTTTGCCACGGAACAGTACTACATCAACACACGCAGCAGAGTCATCCGATTTTGTGACTCTAATATCCAGCAACTTAGGCAAATCCGTGTTGAATTGGTATCGTGCTTATATAGCGGATTGCGAGAGCTTGAATGTTCACAAGACGCGGGAACAGCTCAAGATCCAGTTGCGTACGCGCTTCAGGCCTAAGGACTTCGAATGCGATCTTTGCGAGCATAAGTTTCACTTGAAGCAAAAAGAGGCTATTCATGAGTATGTCCCTAAGTTCCAGGACTTGTTGCATGATACCGAGTTGGGAATCAATGAAATGGAGAAGCGTTCTTTTTCCATAATGGATTACGTGAAGAAACCGCGAAGAAGATCAATGAAGAAAGTCCTGGTACGCTACAAAAGGCTACAGAAATCGCCTCTAACTTTGGGTTTGCACATTACTCAGGGAAACCACCGCGAATTCCGCCTAAGCCACCTAATTGAAAAGAAACTTCAAGTTCTCGTCCATTTTAGCCTAAACAAGAACCAGCAAATCGTTTTGAGGAGAAAGCCAAGAAGGACGACTGGACTAAGACAGCTAAGTGCAACAACTGCGGTGAAATAGGACACATATCACCGCAATGCAAGAAACCGAAACACAACGAGTCAAAACGATACATAAGCGGATCGGTGTATGCGATTCTCGAAGTTGAAGTTCTAGCGTACAAGAATGAAGATCAGCAGACAAATGTCTCTGTATTTGTCGACAATGGTAGTAGCTTTAATGGCGTGACCGAAGGATTTGTTAAGAAACTCGAGTTGGAAGTCACAGAACACGAATTGATGCAAGTCTATTTAGACTCGATCAAATAGTTCACCGTCCACGTCGTACGGTGGAAATGAGTTTGGCTATTTCTGGCTTTCCAGTATACTCGAAAACCTTCCAAGTTATCCTTGTTCCGAGAAGAAAGACATCGTACTAGGTATGGTGTGGCTTCGTGAACAAAACCCAGATGTAAATAGGAAGACGTTTCAGATCAAACCTCGCAACAAAGCTGCTAGGCCAATTCCTGTCAAAGTGTGTAATCCGACCAGACATCACACTATATGCGTTGCCGGGAAAGTTGTATGCGTGTTGATCAAAATCGCGCGATTTTCAACTATTATCGCCATCACAGATTTTCAACTATTATCGACATCACGGTCATCAAGGACGACATGACCCTACGAGAATCATTTCGTCGACACAGTTTCGTCGAATCATACGAAAGGACAAAGATGTCGAAGCTGTATCCATGATCAATCCCCATGACTCAGAAAAGGCCGAACGCTTTAAAAGGCAAGGATTAAAAACTCTCAAGGACAATCCTTCGTATCCAATATTGCGCAAGTATGCGGACACTGTATTCCGTACGGAACTTCCTAGCGAGACCCCACCGATACGTGAAGGTATTGAACACGAAATCTTGCTGAAACCTGGAACCAAGCCAATCTCGGTGAAGCAGTGGTGTCAAAGTTCTGATCAACGCCAGATTATTCGAGATTAGACCCAAGCCATGGTTCAAGCAGGCATTATACGACCAAGTACGTCAGCATTTAGTGCACCTGTGTGAAGAAAACAAATTTCGCTGATGAAAGTCGTGCACGATACACCATCCAGTTGGATCCAGTTGGATGGTGTATCGTGCACGACTTTCATCAGCAAAATCTAGCGACAATCTTGCCAGCAATCCCAATGCCGCTCAAGGAAGATACCTTTGACGCGATGGCAGGAAGGTTTTGGTATTCGTGCATGGATTTATTCTGGGGGTATTCCAAGTCAAGCTAAAGGAGTCCGAGATACCTTTTGCAGCCGTTTCAACTCTAGACGGTCTTTTCGAGTATCTTGTCACTCCCAGCGGACTCAGTGGTATTCCAGGAACATTTAGCCACCTGTTACAGAAGATATTTAGGGAGTTACGTGACGTGATGCGAATTTACTTCGACGACATTTACCTGTTCACTACAAACGAAGATGTCTCCGAGCACCTCGAAGCTTTGGATCGAGTGCTCAAGCGCTGTGAAGAATAGAAATCCTACATAAAGTTGTCCAAATGTCAATTCTGTGTGGATGAAATTCCATGCGTGGGAGACTTCGTTGGACGCAACGGTGTCCGTATGGACCCGGATGAAGTCAATATCATTGCTGATTGGCCCGTTCCAAAGACAAAGAAGCAAATGGAAAGCTTCCTGGGGACAACTGTGTACGTCTCCAGATTTTGTAATGACTTTGCTCAATTCACAGGTCCTTTGCATGAAAGTATCAACGGCAAACGGTCTCAGGAACGTATCCTGCTCACCAAAGACCAATTATAACGCTTCGAAGAACTCAAGCGTCGCTTCTCGTCTTCATATGTCCTCAAACTTCATGATTTCTCACAACAGTCTATCGGCGTCAGAATGGAACTTCGCAATCCGGGAAGTCTTGTTTCAAAATGAGGGAGGGTTGGAACATCCAACTGCTTTTACTGGTCGTAAGATGAAACCCGCTGAACTGAACTATCCAGTTCGCGAACAAGAGCTGCTTGTAATTATGCATGCTCTAAAGACATGGCGTGTCTATCTACTGAACAAAACTTTCACCGTCGAAACCGACCACAAGAACATAGAGGTGATTCTGACGCAGAAGACAACTAACCGAATGATTTCCCGATGGTTCAATGAGCTCGCTGAACTCCAGCCGTTCTTCAATCTTCAAGTGGATTCCGGGAGAAACCAACACGGTAGGAAATGCTTTATCAAGAAAGCCAGCCTTAGAGCACAAGGTCGCTCAAGTTAGCCTAAAAGAACTTCTTGAGTCTGCTCAAAACCGCGAAATCGTGGCGACAGTAGTCTCCTCCAAGATGACCGTCGCCCCAACAGCTAAGCAAATGCACTCATGGAAGAAGGATTTACTATGAATCATCATGCGTCAGAAGGAAGGGGATAAGATACCTCGTTACTCCATAAATGATGGCGTTTTGTACTATCAGACCCGAGAAGACGAAGATCCACGTTTGTACATTCCGGAGACGAAGATCTTAAGAACCGCGTTATCTGTGAAAACCATGACTCAGTATACGACGACCACGCTGGGTACTATAAGACCTATTTGGCTGTTCGCGAGAAATACTACTGACCAAGGAGGTTCGAGTACATTCAGCGCTATGTCAACACATGTGAGATGTGTCAGCGCAACAAACCTAGGCAAACCAAGCCGCCAAGACTCCTGCAATCCTTGGATGTTCCAAAAGGCAGATGGGTGGATATTTCAATGGATTTTTTGTGTGTCTCTTCCAGCGACTAAGGATGGATTTAACTCGATTATGGTCATTGTTTATCGCTTGACCAAGCAAGCCAAGTTCATTGCGACTAAGACAACCGACGATTCTACTGGGATCGCAAACGTGTTCATAAAGAACTACGTCAAGGACCATGACATGCCTAAGACCATTGTGTCCGATAGAGACACCAAATTTACGTCCAAGTTTTGCAAACAACTATGACAGCAATCTTTCATCTGCATTCCGACCCCAAACCAACGGACAAGCCGAAACAAAAAACCGTTTCATCGGATGCTACCTACAATCGATGCGTGCATTCTACGATAGGAATGTCGCCGTTCGAAGTGGATCTAGGATATATACCCTTCATGCCTGATGACGTTGCTATAGATCCAGAATTTAAGAAATTGGAGAAATCAGCGCAATAGGTTTTACTTCGACGGCAAACTCTGCTCAAGGTGGCACAAGACCGCAAGAGCAAAGCGCAGGTGGGTGTGAAACATTACTACGACTTGAACAGACATGTACAGAACTTTGAAGTCAAAAACATGGTGCTGTTAGATGGAAAAATATGGATATTCGTCACAAAGGAATACACAGTCGAAGAAGCTCGGTCCAACATACATTGGACCGTTTCCAGTGTTGAAGAAGATCTCGAAAGATTATTGTGAATAGGGATTATCGAAGGGATTGAAGATGCACTCGGTATTTCAAACGTCGCTGCTAAAACCATACCAGAAAGATATCAATCGTAAGCAGAAGGTGAAAAAAGGGTGTTAGCCGATGGATCCGAGGGTCAACTCATTGAAGCCGCAATTATGCATTGCAAGTACAACAGGAAACATCAGTACAAAATATGGCGGCTTGGTGAATCGAAGTCAGAAGCCGCCTGAGAGCTCGTGGAGAACCTGAAGCAGATTCACGGACTCACCGGCCTATATTGGGGTTCTAAGAAGAAACCAAAGTCATTTTCGCAATAGGCGTCTTCTTGAAGGGAGGTCATGTGACAAAGTTGTCGTCAGCGGCATCGATTGCTGCCGACGGCAACCACGTCAAAATTTTATATTGCATGTGTTTATAGGACTATCCAAAATACATGGTCCCAAAACTGCAACTTTGCAATTTCCAAGATTACAACGGCCAAGACCGTCCTATAGTCATGGATTTGATTGAACGTAAATCCTAATGATTTGAAAGAATTCAGTTTTGACTGGATTCTGAATTTTGGGACACATCTAGAAAAATTCAAGTTCATGCGACGTATCTAGATAAGAGCAGTTCGTTGGTAGATTTAGTATTCATATGGATAGAGAGAATTGATAGGCTTTAGGATGGGGACATGATTCTTGTTGTGTGTCCCCAACGCGTGCTAGCAAGTTTAGTCAGCCTCATTAAGCTCACCTCTCCATTCATCCTCTAAGCAGCAAGTCACCTTCCTAGCAACAGCTCCACCACCAGTAACTCCTCGCCACGCCGCCTCGCCCAACGCTCCTCGACCGGCTACTTTGCGTGACACGTAAGGAGAAATCAATATGGATTCACTTTCGAGTATATGAAAACCGAGACTATGTAGCTTTAACATGATTATCTATAAATGTAACGACATCAACAAAAATCGGAGTACCTGATTAGATCTTTCGACGGTGACGTTGGTACAGTGCTATGCCACGAAAGTCTTGCTTGATACCCACTTGAGGTGCTTTATCACGTTGGCCCGTTTGGTGGGGCACACTATCAGTGTGTCCAGATACTTGTGCAGTTGGTCAGTGTGTCCCAAATCGGGAGACACACCATCGGTGCGACCCGTAACCGAAGTCACTTCATCCATGTGACCCGCAACGCGACAGGTTTTGTCTGCTCTATCGCCTTGATCACCGATACCATTGCCAGCAGCAACCTGCGCCGGGAGATATTCTGAAGAATCGAGCATGTTTGACAGAATTGTAGTAGCTACCCCATCAACAATCTCGTCCTCCAAGCGGTACGATCTTGTTGAACACAGGTGTACTGTTACGACTCATTATGTCTGCGATCCGAACGGCTACATTGCGAGCGGTGTAAAACTTGTTGGTCCCATTGAGTACAAAATAGTTCTTGCACTTCCCTTTAGAACGAGTTGCCCGAGCCCATTCATGCGTACAAACAAAACATCAATAGTATTTGTCAAATGACGACGGCATAATTGATGTGGTGTGTCTTTTTTCCTCTGTCGAAGGGACTTGTTCCTGTCGGCAGCACTGGTTGACGTTCGCGTCTTGAAAATTTGGTTGATTTTGGATTAGTACGCGGTAAAAAAGCAAAGAAACTTCTCAGGAAGCGAAGTATCGCACCTCCGTAAGCAAGAAGGTACTTTTAGGGGGTTAGTATTAGAGACATCGACTTCCGGAATAGCCATCTCAGCTGGCATTGCAGTTTTCATTTCATGGGAGCGATACGTCACTCACTATTTTCTCTTCGCTTTAATCACTTGAACAGCTCGTTTCACTCCCCACTGTTTCCATTTGTCTGCTCACTCGCGGTGCCGCGTCGCCGCTACACGATCGCCAAGCGTTCGGACTGAGCTTGAAATGAGTGGTCCGTATTCACTGGGGATGAATGAAAGGGGGGAGGGATGTCAGGTAGGGGGGATGGAAGCGGGAAGGCGGGTGTTTTGGAGATATTGTACGTATCAACTTTAGCGAAATATACTGGGACAGGAAGCGACGAACTGCTGAATGATTATATTCGGGTCAGGAACAAGTCTGCACCGTACAGTTATATGGATGTACGTATCGGTAATTACCGGTGTATGTTGATGGGTTTGTTCTGTGGTAGGCAATTTCTATGATTTTACGTATTGATTTTTTGTTGTATCCGTCATTCTTAAAACGTGATTGACGCCTCGTGTGTTCATAATTCAATTTGGGGTGGGTAAACTGCGCAGACGCTGTGGTTGCGGTAGCAGGTGCAGGAGATGCACCATGCGCTTCGAGCTCGAATTTCGGGGAATAAATACAAGGTACATTGACAACCAACCTGGCTATATTTGTGCTAAATTACTTTTCCTTTCGAATGTTGTCGGGTCATTTCGACTGCAATCGTAAGTCCTCTTATGCTACTGTTACTGCTAAATGATGCTTATGAAATGATCTAATAACGTTGTGCAGATATTTTTTACGATATTAGTGATGATATGTTGCCAACATGGTGGGAATTGTATGATGCTGGGATATCTAATTTTCTATCGCAGCCTAGTTTATCTTCGTGTTGCAAGCTATTTTTTCTTTCATGATCTCATTGTGACTTTATCCAAAATCAGGGAAACTCGTTCAAACGAATACGATCAGTAACTGAAGGGTTCCGGATTTTGACAGTAATCCGAAGTGGGCGGTTCCTGCATGGAGTTTTCGCACCTCTGACCTCAATGTAGTTGGTACCGGTAATATTAAATATCATCGACTGCGTCTAGGTGACGCAGTGTCAACAACTTCCGGTGGGAATCCTATAGGCTTGACTCGTTCAGCGTCACGGCTGGTGAGACCGAGATTCGGCGGATTACCAGCGCCGGAAGCGTACCACAATCTTCGGTATTACCGGCGGTAATTTACAGCACGCAAAATTGAAGGTCGAAGGGTTAAGGACACCTACATCAGTCGAGGTGCGTCCATAGGCTCGACTAACGCTGACGAGGGCACCATCGGCGATGCAGAGCCACTGCGAAAACACTGTGGCTTCAATTTGAAATTGTCCTATCGGTATTTCTAGCGCTTGAAATCCAAGTTCCACTGAAATCGACGGAGCAATAGGTTGTCAACATTAGTTGTTCTCTGCCATCGACTTCGACATTCGCTTATTAACTTTCTCCTTGAATTTGTTTGTACAAGCTGCATGCTTGGAAAAGTTTATGCCAGACTACCCGCTTCGTTCGAGAAAATCTGAGCTAACCAAGTTGCGGTGATGGGGTGGGGCGGGCGGGACTAATAGTTCGCAGGTGCAATAAGATCTTCCTATGCTGCCGTGTCATTTAACAATGCGATGGAAACAAATCGAGTCACCCAAACTTGTTGCTCGCTGCTAACATACGATGTCGATACTTCCAACCAGTTTGCCGTGTCGGTTTGCCTAAGACGAACCAAGAAGATCTGCAGTACCAGACTTGTTCTTGAAAAGTCGTCGCATTTCAAATTGAGATTCTCAATTGCATCACCGGTACTATCCGCGATGGCTGACCTACAATGTAGAACTACAACAGCACTGCTCGTCACTGCTAATCAGTTCGTTAAATTGTAGATGAGGAGAGCTCCGATTGGAGACTGTAACTGCGTCACTGGCCAGCTTGTCATAACGATAGTCAATACAACCAGTGCCAACACCCACTGCGGATGTTTTCATCGCTGCCCTTGTCGTACCAGACATAATGAGGATGAAATTGAATCAATCCTTCGTGAGAGCTATATGATTTGATCGTCATGCTAGCGTATTAAGCATCCTCACCAATGTCCGTGACGCAGACTGAGCCACCAATTGGGCATCAAGACCTTGAGATTAATTCAACCAGACCACAGGTGACGCACAGTGAAGCTCACGCGTTGTTAAACGTACTTGCTGCAAATTCATTTTCACTTTTCAACTTTGCTTGAGACCGAATCCTCTTATTTTCTCCAATGTCGTCGCCGGTCATATACCCATCCGTCGACGGTCTTCTAACACCAGAAAATGAAAGTCATCGGTACGCGAAGATACCCCACTTGTGGGCACTCGGTGTTGGCACCGTCATCGGTGGTGAATTTTACGGTTGGCAGTCCTCCCTCATCGCTGGATTCGATGGTCTCCTTATCATTTTGGCCTTCGTGACGATTCTCTACACGCTGCTGACATTCTCGATCGCCGAAATGTCGTCGTCGATCCCATCAGGAGGTGGACCCTATGTGTTTTCCTTGCATGGTATTGGCCCCAAAGGTGCATATTTTGCTGGCCTCGCAGAGACGGTCAAGGTCATCGCTACGGTTTCGACAACATTTTACAGCATATTCCTCTACTTGGACGCCTTGTTCGGTTTGGATACGAACTATGCCCCGCTTTGGTGGATCGGCTTCAACGTACTCTTCGTTTCACTCAACATTATGGGGGTCGAAGCGACTTTCCGTCTACAAGTATTCGCGACCGTGCTCTCGACTGTCATGTTGGTCATCTTCTACGTTGGAGCCTTCACCAAACTTGACTACAATACGTGGGTTGTTGATCAAAACTGGGAGTGGACAACCTGGAGCGACTCCATTCAAGGCATCTCGTTCGCACTGTGGTTCTACTTTGGTATTGAGGAGCTACCCCTTGCTGTTGACGAAACCATCCAGCCAGAGAAAAATATACCTCGAGGAATTATCTGGTCGATGGCTACCCTCGTCATTCTGGCTGTACTCACACTCGTGTGTAGCTCCCTGATCTACCCCGGGGCTGCTGCTGTTTTCGAGACGACGGCTCCACTGGTTACAGGATACAAAAGCGTGTTTGGAGACAACGACACCACTGCTGGTTTCATGTGGCTGACCGTGATCGGCATCATTTCGAGCACACACTCGTTCGTATATTGCATGAGCCGTCTGGTGTACGCCATCGCGTGTGACGGCTATCTGCCTCATTTCCTTACAAAGGTTCACTCGACGCGTGGCTCTGCCTACGCCGCACTTATCACTGGTGCTGTCGTGAACCAGGTGCTCGCCATTATCCTCTTCTACATCGTCGGGATCGTCGATTTAGGTGGGGTACTCATCAACCTCGCGCTCTTTGGCGCACTGATCTCGTATTCGTTCCAACTGGTGTCGTTCATCATGCTGCGTATCAACCAACCGGACCGTCCCCGACCCTATCGCAGTCCGTTCGGAGTTGCAGGAGCAGTGATCTGTCTTTTCCTTTGCGCTTTGTGCTTCGCTGCCATCATCTACAGCGGAACATCGAGCGAGAACTTCCTCATCGCTGTCATCACTGCAGTGATCTTGTTCACGATCGGCACAGGCTACTTCTTCAAGGCTGTGCTCCCCCGTTTAAACAGTGAAAAGGTCAACCAACTCACACCCAGACCGTCCAAAAGTCTGCGCCAGAACCTCATCAGTGTCCAAGAAAACGTGTAAAACGAAACGCCTTCGCCATGCTGCAACAGTAATGTGCTCTTGTCATGCATATCAAGCACATAATCACCTTTTCACTCGATCTTGATTTATCAATCGTCTAACGTTAGTGTCCACCTCGCACTGGTATTTGGTAACAATAATTTATTGTATAAGGCGAATTGCGCTGGTCGCGAAGTGCAAGAGCCGTATACATCAACCATTTTTGCTCTTGGTATTACATATTGTGCGTAGTCGGCCAAATCGACAGCGTGCGTTGATTGGACAAAAATACTCACTTGGCAAGTTGCCCGTGTGCTAGTGCATCAAGCGCGCTATTCTGAATCCAGTGCACTGGAGGCGCGGCAACATCCGGGCAGTGGCAGGCCCCTTACCCAAGAGCTTAAGACCACAACATAGGAACACAACCAGACCCCCACCTGTCTCGTTACATTCAAACAGCTTTTAGTCAAGGTATGCAACTGCGATCGACGTACTAATGGAACATAGTTAGTAGTGGCTGATTATCACTACGTTTGCGTTGTACACATTCTTGTCCGCAAGATGGAAGACACTGTTATCAGACACCATGCGCACCCAAACACTGTGTTCCACTGTCTCTATGGCTTCTATTGCATTGATTATTCCCGCAAAGAGCTAGCTCGGATCTACAAGAAGTCTATCAGGACGATTGGTAACTGAATTAACGTGTATGAGACCACGGGGGCATATCATCGAACTGATTCAAACGCTGTCCGAAAATTTACGGCAGCTCACCAGCAGTGGTTAGGTGACTTCTACGCTGATCACCTGTTGTGACGAAGGGTTGTCAACAGACCCTTCGCCAAAGCATTTCAT
>NBNE01001679.1:0-11435 GCA_002215365.1 Phytophthora megakarya | reverse complement strand
GATACCGAGTTTTTCTTGCATGGTATGATGCAGGACGAGATGGAGAGCATTTTGCGCGAAATTTTCCAGCGTACTGACAAGGATGAAGTTGGTGCACTAACTCGATTGGCGTTTATGGAAGCCCTTCGTGATGCTGATCTCGGATTCACGCGTAGAGAGGTAAACAGTCTCATGTCTGAAGCACCAGTTGCAGAGGACGACGCAAACATCATCGTATACCCAGACTTCGTCCCCATTTGCTTCCCTCTGCTGAAAGACATCTACGTCCAGGGAATAGTGGAGCTACACAGCAATCCTGAGTGGATTACTCAATATCTCACGGAAGTTTTCGCGAGTGGAGATAGCGAGAACACAGGTTTGCTCACAGCTGCAGAAATCTCTCGCTTGTTCCGTGCTGCCGACGTAGGACTCACACGGCTACAAATTATTGCGGTGATGGCTGAAGCTCAAGAAGACAACACCGGTTTCATCAACTACGAAAAGTTTGCAGCTCAAATTTCGGGAATGGTGCTGGCACTTACCAATGTCGACAATCAACAAACGTACGCCTCTTATCTGCAAAAGTATCGGAAGACAACCGAGTACTACACAGTTCTGGATCTGAACCAGCACACTTTTGAACAAACACTTTCACGTTCTTTGGAAGCGGTTGATGAAGGTCACCGTGGGGTACTTGTGCGCGATGAAGTTGTGGGAGCCATTCGAACCGTTTTTCCAGAGATCACTGAGCGTCAATTACGCTCGTTAATGGCCCTGTCGGATCCTGACGAGATGGGGGAACTCGATTACAACCTCATTACTCATTCTGCCTTCCAAGCTCTGCAAAAACTCCAAGAATACGACATGATGATCGTTGAGGCCTAGCTAGCTGTTCACAGTTTCGTTCTGCTCGAGAATCCAAGCACATGCATCAGCAAAAGGCTTTCTTCGTAATATTTCACAATACATAGTCTATCTATCAAGACCCCATACTAGTTGGAGTCAATACTAATGGATGCTGACGAAACCATGAAGATGTCACGCATTTTTCGCTGGAAGCGCCCAGCGTACAATTTAGGTGGAGCTGCTGAAATGCCCAAACGGTCATGACGGAGCACAACTGTTTTCCACAAGCGCTCCAACCGCTTGCTCCATGTCCACGTTTGTAGCATGTCCACCACTCCAAGCGTGTAATAGTCCGGTCCCACCACTACACATGCCTGGTAACCTGGCTTTTCAAGAGTTCTTGAGCCAATCCACTGAGAGTCATCAACTGTTCGAGATGCCATGTCGACTGGTCCGTAGGATACGGAATTATAGCGACGCACTGATCGATTCAGGAGCGGAGTGTTGTCGTCTTGAATTGTGATAGCGCTCTCATCTAATTGACCCACGATTGAGTACCGACAATTCCGGTTAAACGTTCTCCGGTTCCCAGACTCAACTTCGGCCAAGTCCTCGTCGCTAGAGATTTCTGTCTGGTCCGTTCCATCCATTTGGACCGACAAAAACGAATCACTGTTTTCAGGATGACACACTGGGTAGTGCACCTTTCGCTTCGTCGGTGACTGCTTTCTGACATCAGTATGTTCCACGACGTACTTCGTATTGTGCACACTTAACAGCAAGCTGTAATCCATAATTCCTTGTTCTCGCAAGAAATTGCTATCACTTTCGAGTTGGCGGACAAGTGCTTCAGCTATATTCAAACAAGAAAGTTGCACGCGTCAGCTAACAGCAAGCTGTAATCCATAATTCCTTGTTCTCGCAAGAAATTGCTGTCACTTTCGAGTTGGCGGACAAGTGTTTCAGCTATATTCAAACAAGAAAGTTGCACGCGTCAGCGTTTATCAATTCCAATAATCAAGTAACTACAATCATGTTCATACCTGTTTCGGACTCCACCCGCAACTTACGATGAAAGTCGTTGTCCTTGAGAACAATGTGTGGAAGATGATTTCCACGGATGCTGTACTCGCAGCTTTCACATGTCCCGTACTGGAAAACGTTACTGCAGTATGTACAGATAACGGTTTTTCCTGGAGGAATCGCCTGTAACACAACATCGTTAATTCAACCTGAACGAATGAACAAACGTGAAACAAGCAAACATACCGGAGCGTTGCGATCAACCCAGGAACCTTTGATATCGAAAAACTGGTGCATGCTCGTCCGGCCGATAACATTTCCCATGACCACAAAGCTAAACACTTGTCCGTACATCTCGATGGAGTGGCATCCGTAGAACCGTGTCAAATGGGAGTCAGGATTTCGCTTCATATGCCGAATATACGCTGGCAGCATCTTCAACAGCACGTTGCGTTCGTCGGTTGTCACTGATTTCACCAAGAACGAGTAGTCCGCAGTGTAAAACATAAAGGCACCACTGGAGCCTCCAGACTGAAGTCTTTCGTGACACGTTGCCAAAAACGCTTTCCTGTACAGTGTTTCATTGATCCCAAAACCTTGTCGAATATCCCGAAAAGAAGCTGGGCTGTAGTCATCGAAGCACACTGTCATACCCAACTCGTGCAGACGGAGATGCACCACACGTCGACCGTCCGTCACCATTGGCGTATTCTGCGAGGCTGCCACAATGCCTCTTGTCGTGAAGTGCAGCACCTCTTTTCGCAGTGCGACATTGAGTTGCGGCTGAAGATCAATATCCACATCACTGTAACGATCACTGTCGAAAGTTTCGCGAAAACGACCGGCACGACAATCCACGTGAGGAGATCCGTTAATCGCCACCCAGATGACCAAATCAATTAGTCCCTTGGCTGTCTGCAGGAACATGGACGCGTCTCGAACTAATTGCAGAGCACTTGGATGGCCTCCCAGGAACAAGACGTCTGCGATCCAGAATGAAATGAGAATGATCTGGTAGATAATGTACGCGACCGTGAAGATCCGAGCACTACGAATGACGTCCTTCTTGGCTTCCAGCGCTTCCTTCATGCCTCGAAACGGGTGCGTTTGCGTCTCCAACACAGCGAAAATCACTGCACACAACACTGCGAGGATGACCACAACGTAGTAGACAATGAGTTCATTGGGTACTGACTCGTTCACGAAGCACGAGGGGTGCTCTTTGGGATCGAAAGCCACGCTCGAGACCCACAATTGCGCGGCGAATAAGGCCCCCACACCCCACGAGAAGGCGTGGTAGCCCTGCAAGTTCTGTTTGAGGTTCGTGAAGGGGTTCGTGGAGCATTGGTACAGGTTGAACGACATGCTGAGGAACCAGCACTCGGACGAGAAGATGCAGAACTGCGTGACGGTGGCCAGAGCGCGACAGCCCAAGGGGTTCGTGTAGACGTCCCAGTTGTACTGAAAGCGCAGCGCGTAGAGCAAGTCGACCACCGCCTTCCAGTAGATGAGCGGGTTGGGATGCCGCCGCCACTTGCGCTTCAGCAGGAACGACAGCACGATGACGGAGCAGCTGATGACCGAGATGAAGGCGCCCGTTTGGGTCGGCAGCGAGTCGGGCCGCGCATCGGACAGCACGTAGTTCTCGTTGGGGATCATCCAGTGATGGACCAACTATTGTAGTGAATAGTGGAGGTGGTGCGGTCGAGGTGAATGGACAACTGAAGTGAACCAAACCAGCAGCTTTTGCTGGCTATACTGAAGTCAAGTGTAACGCTGCGGAGACTTGGAGACTTGGGGATGGGCGAACCCGCCTCTCTGTTATTGAGGTGGTCGAGGTGAATGGACAACTGAAGTGAACCAAACCAGCAGCTTTTGCCGGCTATACTGAAGTCAAGTGTAACGCTGCGGAGACTTGGGGACTTGGGGATGGGCGAACCCTCCTCTCTGTTATTGAGGCCGAGAAAGGGCGGTTTCGCAATGAACTCGGGACTTTCGAGTGAGCGACGTCTGTGAAGTTGGCGTCAAGTGCGAATGCTGCAGAGGTGAATGCAGTACTCCAGCGCATGCAACGGCGACAGCAAAGCCGCCATCTGGCCCGTTTTCTCGTCATTTTGTTAAAGGCGGCAGGATCTTTCGGGAGAGCTGTTCGCTCACTGGGCTATGTCGCTCTTCATGCATGCAGCCCGCAGCGAGAACTGCTTGATGCTTGGCAAAACTACCAAATTTTGGTGTTGCTGGCAGCAGCAGTGCGGACGTGATAAGACAGCGCGGTGGGTGTAATGGATACTGTGGAGGTGTTGCGTGTTGCAAGACACCAAGCACCGTTTGGCTCGAACCTCGTTGAAGTTGCTGGTTCTTCGTCGACAGCATTCTCCTGGCGTTCATACGAATGTGATTGTGAAGACGAGCGACGTTCCGACGATCGCACTACGTGTAGACTTGAGACCCACGACTTTTGGGTTTCAAGTCTACACGAGCGCTGTACGGTGAGCGGGGACACATCACGAGAAAACCGGCACTGTGCATTCACTGAGATTCTTAGGACGTCGGCTTGGCTTATCCAGCATTTGTCAATGTCAAGGAGCAATTGTTGTGCGAACCATCTCAGTATGTAGTTTCTGAACTCGTTGCTTGTTACTGATATTCTGAGTTTCGCTTATCCTAGCGCCTTGGCTCATTTGGATACGGGTACTGGAAACATAGTTTCTGAACTCGTGGTGGGTAATATTGAAGTCGATTGTACTTTGTGCATTATTTGTGCGATTCAAACGCGTGAACGAAATGGCGTCGCTGGCTCATGCAAAATCTAGGTCAGTCCTGGAAGGTGTCGTTGGGTTGGCACATTACAGCGACAAGAACCAGTCGCGCGTCTCGCCGATCCCGTCGGAGAAGTCGTAGGATGCCGTGAAACCCAGTTTACTTGTCGCCTTCACCGGTGAGCACACCGACTCCTTCACGTCACCGGACCGGAATGGCACGTTCACAATCGCCGCCGACGACCCGAACTTCTCGACGATCCTTTGTGCCACGGACTTAATGGTGGACTTGATACCCGTGCACACGTTGAACACGTCGAACTCATCGTCTCCCAAGAGCATCGCAGTGCGGATGGCACGAGCCACATCCTTCACGTACACAAAGTCGCGGTACTGCTCACCGTCACCAGTGACCTTCAACGTGCCATTGATCTTGGCCTGCTCCATGAACCAAGAAACGACGCCGCTGTACGATGAGTGCGGGTCTTGACGCGGTCCGTAGACATTGAAGAAGCGCAACGCTGTCGATGGGAGTCTGTAGTCCTCGTTGAACTGCTGCATCAACTTCTCCATCTGGAACTTGGTCGTGGCGTAGGCGCAGATTCCGCCAGTAGCAGTCTCTTCACTCAATGGCAAGTTCTCAGGCAGTGGCGTGCCGTACGTGGCAGCAGAAGACGCCGCAACGACGCGCTTGACGCCGTTCTTGACAGCCCAGTCGAGCACCTTCCGCGACCCTTCGACGTTGATGCGCTCGTACTTCTCAGGGAGCCGCGTGCTTTCTTCCACCGAGATCGCAGCAGCGAGATGCACCACGTAGTCAACCTGCAAGCAACAGTCAGATATCTATGGCAAAGGTTTTAAAACACAAGACGACGGATCCGACGCACCTTGTGGATGATGAAGGAGAAGTCGTCCACCACCGTAATGTCTTTGACCAGCACGGCAGCCGCTCCGCGGTTAAAGTTCTTGCCGTTGCTCATGTCGTCGTAGACCACCACCTGTAGCAACGCGTTAGTCCGCGGTCTTGGGTCCAATTTAAATCAGTGCACGGATACCTCGAAGTTGTTGGCGAGCAGATCCTCCACCACGTGGCTGCCGATGAAGCCGAGTCCTCCAGTAACCAGCACTGTGGACTTGGGCGTGGCGAAGCGGCGGAATACCGGCGTCATGGCGCTATGGCCGCTGGTCTGGTAGTAGCCCCCGCCGAAGAGCGCACCAACTGCGAAGATGGCCAGCGCGCCAATGTACACGTACAGCTTGGGCAGTAGCAGCCAACTCGTCTCAGGACGTCCGTTGCGGCCGTGACGCGTGGGCAGCATCGTACTTGTACTTGTGCTTGGAGCTCTTGGTCACCCAGAGGAAGTCGAGGTCTGGCGTACTTGCGCACCCAGGTCGAAGCCTTTGCTGGCCGGTGGCAGGAAATGTGGAAGTGAGTAACGGCGACTATTGGTGGCGCTAGCCGTGCGAAAAGACGCGTACACCAAATGCACACCAAATACACACAAGTCACACAAAGATGGAAGATCGCAAGTGTTACAGGCTGCACCTTGCAGCTTGCCCTCCAGTTCTACACGTACAAGTACTAGGCTAGTTGTGTCTGCATTTAAAAGTGCATTAAATAGACATGGTTGGAAGTGTTTGTGCAATTCAACGCCATTAGCACAGTGGAGCACGTTTCAAGAAGATCGTCATGACCGTCATATTAGCGTTGAATCTGTTGGATTACAGTATTCAGTTTACAATTCCCAAATACCACAAATACTTCATGGTCTGCTTCAGAAAGCCAACGAACACATCGTTGCTCCATCGTGTCGCCTTCAAAACGCTGCTACTTTAGTTTTTCTTTTTCGTGTTTGTCTTATCAACAATTGCTAAACGCCAACCTGTTCCGTTCCCAGCTCAGGCCAGCAGTAGAACCATCCTGCCTTGCTTTGTAGACGCTGGTTCTCTCTACGTTAAGTACAGCCAGAAGCTCATAAGCTTGCTGGCAACGTCGTGTATACGGAGCTCACAACTCTTACAAAGTCATGAACCAGTCGCGGGTCTCACCAATACCGGTGGGGAAGTCGTACGAGGCGGTGAAGCCTAGCTTGGTGGAAGCCTTCACAGGTGAGCACACTGATTCCTTGACATCTCCCTGACGGTACGCAATGTGCGTGATATCGGCCGACGAGCCGAACTTCGCCTTCACAGCAACGGCAACGTCGTTGATCGAGGTCTTGACGCCAGTGCACACGTTGAACACGTCAAAGTCATCATCCTTCAGAAGCATTGCCGTACGAATGGCACGCGCAACATCCTTCACATACACGAAGTCACGGTACTGCTCGCCATCACCAGTGACCTTCAGTGTGCCGTTGATCTTGGCCTGCTCCATGAACCACGAAACGACTCCGCTGTATGACGAGTGCGGGTCCTGACGCGGACCGTAGACGTTGAAGAACCTCAACGCGGTTGACTTCATGCCGAACTGCTCGTGAAACTGAGCCATGAGGTGCTCCATCTCGAACTTGGTGGTGGCATATGCGCAGATTCCGCCAGTCGCAGACTCCTCACGTAGAGGGAGATCTTCGACCTTGGGGATGCCGTAGGTAGCGCCTGACGAAGCAGCGACCACACGTTTGATGCCGTTCTTGACAGCCCAGTCTAGTACTTTACGGGAGCCCTCAACGTTAATGCGCTGGTACTTCTCCGGCAGACGTGTGCTCTCTTCGACGGAAATGGCCGCAGCCAAGTGCACGACGTAGTCGATCTGTTTGACATGCAACGAGAATGGACGGGTCAGATGGATAAAGACAGGGAGAAAGTGGAGACGAAAGCGCACCTGGTGGACGATGTACGAGAAGTCGTTCACGACTGTGATGTCCTTGACCAGCACGGCCGAGACGTCCTTGTTGAAGTTCTTGCCGTTGCTCATGTCATCGTACACAACAACCTGAAGCCATTGCAATGGCAGAGCTATCAAAACGCTGCAAACCTGTGAAATAGAGCAACTACAGCACTCACGTTAAAGTCGTTGGCGATCAAGTCCTCCACGACGTGGCTGCCGATGAAGCCGAGTCCTCCGGTGACCAGTACGGTGGGTTGGCCATTGGACGACTGGGCCATTGAGGTAGCGCCGAGACTCTCGGCTAGGTTGAGCGATGTGCGGTAGTAGTAGCCACCGCCCGAGAGCATGCCGACTAGGAAAACCAGCACGGCGCCCAAGTACAGATTCGTCTTGGAGATGAGCATCCACGAGCTCTTGAGCTCAATCTCGTGCTCGGGGTGGCCCTTGTGGTTGGGAAACACCTTCTCGTCCTTCTCGTGCGTCGCCATCTTGGTCCGCTGTTCGCTTGAGCTGCTTGGGGTAAATTGCAAAGTGGTCAGGCATGTCAACTACACTGGCGACGTACGCAAAAGATCAATTGGTCGGAAAAACAAGCGGTGGGTCTTTCGCTAGAATATCGAATGTTAGCACTGGATTGAATGCATTTAGTCTGGTCTGTATTGAAAAACACCCCAATTCTTGATTAAGTACGATTTCGTCATCCTCGAGTTAACCTTTATATATGTATAGACGTCTACATCCGTCGTGTTTACTGCGGGTGGCAGCGATTTATCCCATTTGGGTGTCACTTCAACCCCACCCCTACACGATCTAGCTGCGACTGGTGCATCGAGCTTACAAACGCCAAGTCTAATTCGAGGCACCTTCAAAGGTCCCACACCAGAACATCGCCTTCAACCACCACCGACTGCAGCCCGAGGCATTCAGCCTGCGCGATACTCCGCCCAAGTCACGGCGGATAGAAGCCGCAAGCGCTTGGCCATTGCAATTGTACCTGCAGCTCGTCGTACACTGCCGAGTGCTTGCAGGTTGCTGACCACTGCCGTTCCGTTCAGACAAACATACGCGTGAATCACCTTGTGCCAGCAAGACTACATGTGGAATGTGTAGGCTGTTGGTCTGCAAGTCGATGCCCGTCACAGAGTTTTGCGTTGCAAGCGATGTCGCGCGAATCAGCTGCGACGAGCAGTTGAATTCAGTCAGCTCCAACTGCTTGTGATTCAAGATTGCCAGCGAGCGTAAACCGAAAACTGAAGTTTGCTTGCCACGCATTGTATTTGCTGTAGTCTGTACATTTCTGCTTTTCCCCGGAGAAGCGTACATGTAGTGCAATGTGGACGGAGCTTGGCCACTGAGGAGTCTCACTGAGGACAGCGATAACCAGTCTTGCCGGAAATCGACCGCTCCAATTTTTAAAGTTGGAGCGAAGGTCGCTGCAAGGGAAAATATCTTCGACAGACTAATCATTCTGATACAGCAGCGTTGAGGATTGATTCTAGCAGCACAGCAGCGTGGGGGTGTAGTTGTCATTGTACGGAGCGCTACATGTAGAAATGTCGATGAATGCATGCACAAATATCTTCGACAGACTAATCATTCTGATACAGCAGCGTTGAGGATTGGTTCTAGCAGCCCGGCAGCGTGGGGGTGTGGTTGTTATTGTATGGAGAACTACATGTAGAAATGTCGATGAATGCATGCACGGCTTCAACGCTGGTGCTGTTTGATTTGCAACCCTTTCGCCAGTCGACACGATGTTACTGGAAGTGTTCCAGAGAAAGTATCAGCAGCAAGCTACTGTATTGGAGTTCGTATTAGCAGCATTGAAACATCAACCGATGTTGGAATCCATTTGAGGAGGACACTACGTGTACATGTATGCGAACTGGTCAAGAACTTCTGGGCGAACTTTCAAAACAAGTGCGAAGTTCGCATGCTTGATTAGTACTAGTATGTACATGTATGCGAACTGGTCAAGAACTTCTGGGCGAACTTTCAAAAACAAGTGCGAAGTACGCATGCTTGATTAATACTACTACTAGTAGTAGTAACAATGTGCTTATTGTGCGTTCGCGAACCTGGATACAGCACCAGTGCGCAGTACATGTACATGTACAACCACCACAACAACTAACCTCAAAGTACTACTACATGGACTCTCCGGGTCAGCAGCGAACGTCCTCTTTGCAGTTGTGGTGCGAGGTATGTCCGTCTTGTGGACACCTGCTGATGGAGATGAACGCCGTAAGCTGAAGGCAATAGCAAGTCTGCCGATCTTGTCAAAGGCAACTCCTGTGTATTAACCTATTTCTATGATACAACATAGGTTCCTATGTCGCTGCATATGATATTATATAGGATGAGCCGTTTGAGGTCGGATTCGATCTGAGCGATTAATCAACCGCTCAATCCAATTTCGAGTAGAACTCACAATACTACACTAGTAACAATGTGCTTATTGTGCGTTCGTGAATCTGGATACAGCACCAGTGCGCAGTACATGTACAACCACCACAACTAACCTCAAAGTACTACTACAAGTACTACTAGTATAGTGCATCAGCAAGCTCTATTTGCAACCTAAAGTCGACCACAACTACCAGCTATGCCTACGCACGCTCACTACGAAAAATGACAAGACGACAGAGCATGTAGTCCTGCACTCCTTCTCCTCTCTCTGTCACTCTACAGCGCAGGCTACGCTTTCTCCATCCACCAAATAGAACGCACCTAGGCGTTCGTAGTTGGCTTACAGTAGAAATGAGCTTACAGCTGAGGAGCAGCCACGGGCTCAACCACAGCGGGGGCGGCAACAGCAACGTCAGCGGGAATGTTCAACAGACCACGGCCGTCGTTGATGCTCTTGAAGAAGTCGCCGAAGACGAGCGAAATAATAGCCATCAGCTTCATCAGAATGTTGAGGGCCGGGCCAGAGGTATCCTTCAACGGGTCACCAACGGTGTCACCGATAACGGCGGCCTTGTGAATGGCGCTTCCCTTGCCCTGAACGATGAGCTTACCCTCCTTGTCCTCAATCGACACGCAGCCCTTCTCCACGAACTTCTTCGCGTTGTCCCAGGCGCCACCAGTGTTCGACTGCGAGATGGCAAGCTGCACACCCGAGGTCAGACCACCGACAAGAACACCAGACACAGCGTGCACACCGAAGAAAGTTCCGGCAATGATGGGGGACAGCATCACAAGAAGTCCAGGAGGGATCATCTCACGCAGAGAAGCGTCCGTAGAGATCTTAATGCACTTGGCATGGTCCGGAGGACCGTGGCCAGGCAGACCCTCAAGAAGACCGGGGATAGTGGCGAACTGGTGCTTCACCTCCTTCACCATCTCCATAGCGGCGACACCGACAGACTTCATCGTCAGAGCAGTGAACCAGTACGGCAGCATAGCACCCATGAACAGGCCAGCGAACGTGATAGGTGACAGGATGTTGATCGACTCCTCCTCGATACGGGTCACAAAGCCACCGAACAGGGCCAGCGATACAAGAGCAGCCGAACCAATGGCGAAACCCTTGCCGATAGCAGCCGTCGTGTTTCCGGCAGCGTCAAGAGCATCGGTCTTGTCACGCACCTCAGCGGGGAGCTCGGCCATCTCAGCAATGCCACCAGCGTTGTCACAAATGGGGCCGTACACATCAATAGCCAGGCAGGTGGCAAGCGTTCCCAGGAATCCGAGAGCAGCAAGAGCAACACCGTACATGCCAGCCGTCGAGAAACCAACGTACACAGCCAGCGAGATGATCGTGATCGGGATGATAGCCGACTTGTAACCAAGAGCAAGGCCGTAGATGATGTTGGTGGCGGCACCAGTCTCGCAAGCCTGAGCAACCTCACGCACAGGGTGGTAGCTGTGCGAGGTGAAGTACTCCGTCACGAAACCAACGATGCACCCACCCCACAGGCCGACGGCCACGCAGTAGAAGGCACGGATGGGGGTCACCTGGTACGAGGTACCGATGGAGAAGGTAGACGGCAGCA
>NBNE01001678.1:0-11436 GCA_002215365.1 Phytophthora megakarya | reverse complement strand
AAATTCGTAGCACTTGCACCTCGTGAGTCCATCAATCTGCCAGTGGAATGGATATGCCTCACAGGAGCTCCCTGGGGGTGCCTTTCTTGTTCTCGTGTAGAAGAACTTTGGCTAGCCCATTTCCGTACTTAGAACAAAACTTGCGGTATTTGAAATTTCCAGGATTAATCCTGGTTTTCATTCAGGATTATTCCAGGATTCCCACTTAAGTGGGAGTATTGGAGTACTTTTCTGCAAATAATACTGGCCTCCAACACCTGCCAAAAATAAACCACACCGTTCTGTCGATAGAATGCAAAGCGAGGCTAACGACGTTGTTGGTACAAGCGGGGGATGGAACATACCGAATTCAGACCAGAAAACACCATCCGATCCACAACCATACTGTCGGTATTAAAACTTATTTTTCTTACGCTACGAATCGCAAGATTTCATCTCCGGGAGCTATGAGTGTTGCCAAAACAATGTTGCAGGGTATGTTGATGACCTCCCAGACTGTACTGCGTGCTATCCGTTGTATGGTCGATTCGGCTGTTTTGAAACGCCCGAAAGCGTACATAATCAAACGTGATACAGCACGTCTCTTCGAAACAAACGTCCGGTTTGTACTTCCAGGTATTTTTTTGTTTACAATGATATCAGAGTATCCGAGTAGCAATTATCTTAACCCTGTAAAACGGACGATACTGTTGTTGGGACAGATATGTTGGTCTTGAAATGTATCGAAACAGCACATAATCTGAAAGTCCGAGATCATCTAATTGATGCAATATCCCTGAAGTCTGGAGAAAATTGCTGTATCGATTTTGAATTGTAAAAAATTAAATTATTTGGGCATTGAGACGATTAAAACTTGGTATATCGTTTGCGAAAATATTGCAGGAAGGGCTCAAAACACGTCAATGACAGGTCAGATCAAGACAGGTCAGGTAGCAGTAACGCTGCGCATGCCGATGCATGATACCCATAGTACGGACAGCGCAGTGCAATTGCGCCGGCATACTTGTAGTAATTTCGGCGTAATTACGTCACTCATCGCAACTTCGCTTGTGTGCTTGTAATAATTCGTTGACTGTCTAGGAATATCCAATTTTTCTATCGGTTACAGTAATATAAAGCTGTTCAACGTCGAACCTCCCGCAATGCAAAACACAAAATCTACACCGTCTATTAGAGTGATCCAAGCACGATATCCAGATGCAGCGGTGGTTACGCTATACTCGCGAAAGACGTAGCAGGACGCAAAATAGGAATATTCCGGCTCGACCAAGAAACAGAGGTGCTTCTAATAGAACTGGAGCATCGTATCGTCAATCAGTAGATTGCACCACGTTTAAACTTATAACTTTTTTCATAGATTGGGATTTTTTCACTAACTATCTGCGTCTTTACAGCTGAACGTGTCTGGTGAGACCCCCGCTTCAAACGAAACTCCAAACGATCAAGACAGGATAGTTAACATTGATTTGCTTCTGAATCCTTCGTCGTTAAAACTGGATACGTTTGATGGAGACCATTTAGTGGGGCATGAAGCTATACACGATCATGATGATGATCATAACTACGTGAATGACTACGAATTTGGTTACGGCGACGATGAGGAACACGACGCTGACTACTTTGGTGATAGTAAGCAAGATGGAGTTGAAACAAGTAAAAAAACGGACGGCCTACAGGGAAGACTGTAAGGTGGATTGCTGGATTCAAGTACACTCAAGCAAACAAGTCTGATGCTAAGCTTTCGTACCGGTGTAGCTCCTATCAAGAGAAGAAATGTACTGGAAAGTGTAAATTCAACATGGCTTTGCAGCAGTATACAAATTTTGTTCCGCATAGCTGTGGTCTTTCAGCTATACCTTCAGACAACTTTGGGATACGTAGTGCGACTACTTCGAATGTAACGGAAGACATGAACCGTGAGGTGGATAGACTTGCGGTGACAACTACAGGTACTCGTAGCAGCATTTGGGAAACTGTGCGGGCCATGTTTTATGGAGTGAATGACCACAGTCGTGCATTTGAGGTTTTGTGGCGGGAGCAATTGGTACATAGAGTGAATAGAACCAGAGCGGAAGTGTTTGACGGCTCGGTCTATGGTCAAATCGAAGCTTCCCCTTGGTCTCAAGTACTGAGTGATAATGGCACTGCTACCGACACGAATTTCTTACTATTTCATTACTTATACTATGAGCGGCTCAAAAAAGAGAGAGTGGCTTCTTGGTTGGGCACATCCTGTACTATTGAATATGTTGAAGCAAAAACGAACATCGGTTTTGCAGACGGCACGTTCAGATGTATACCCCCCAAGTTCAAACAATGCATTGTTTTCACAACGTACGACAGGTCGACTAAAGGCTTCTATCCAGCAGCTTTCGTGTTATGCACGTCTAAGAGAAACGAAATGTATTTTCACGCCATACTACTGGTATTAGATGCAACTGGCTACGCGATTGATCCAGAATTCACCTACTGTGATTTTGAAGCGGGCTTGATCCGCGTAATTCGAGACCATTTTCCTGACAGCTCACCGATAGGGTGTTTGTTTCATTTTAAACAAGCCTGTCGGAGAAAAATGAAGAAATATCGAAATCCTGAAAAAGGGTGCAAGATAGCAATGAAACGAGGTGTCATAGACATGCTGACAGTCATTCCTCAAGAAAAGGTAAAGAAACAAGGCGTGGCTTGGGTAAAATCTAAGATCGAGGACAAGTGTGAGCTGCTGGGATAACATATTCTGAGATCAAGTGGGGATATTTTTGGAAGTACTTTAACCGCAATTGGATTATCAGATTTCCTCCGACTTTGTGGAATGAGGCTCCATTTACGAGGGAATTGGTAGGCCGAACGAACATTCCTGTAGAGCGCTTCAATCGCGAGATGAATGGCGTTTTTACTGAACATCCAAATTTGCATGACTTTGTTTGTGGAATTGAACAACTTACTCGAAAAAACGTCAATTACAAATCTGATACTGAACTCGGTCGAGCCCGCGAACCACAGAGACATGGTATTGCAATTCCCAAACCTGTCAGTCTTCCAGATGATGCAAATATGTCAAGTGATGAGAGCAATATGAATTCAACTGACGATTCAAGCGGGGCTAAATCGCAATACATTCGTTTTGCTCAAAATGTTGATCACATGCCCCAGCAACCTGGCACTCTGCACGCCGTATCGATGACATCGCTATCCTATGATATAACACAGCACTTCAGTTCTAGTGGTAGCGGATCGTGTTAAAAAAGACTTTACAATTATACATTTTTATTATCGATTTGGCATCCTTGTTGAAACTGCAAACTAGTCGTTTTGAGTTGTGTTTTGGCTATTTGGTAAACAGGGAAATCCTTCAACTTTGCCAAAACAGAGCCTACTTTCAGGCAAAAGTGACGCATTCGGGTCTTCTTCACTATCCCACACCTGATATAACTGTTTTAGAGCTTCCTTATATTTCTCTTTCGACCTGGCAATTAAGCCCTTGGCCCAATCTACAGTAGACGCTTCATCTGAATCCTTAATTGCTGGGTCGAACATGATCATTCCTCTGAATGAAGCAAATACCATCTCAATTTGTTGAACTACAGCGATAAAGGGATCAGAACACATATCTGTTGATTTCCTATTATTGGCAAGTAGTATCGCATTTTCAATATTTGCCATGAACCCATCCAAAACACCTGCCATACTCCCCGAATCGTAAGCGATCTGAGCTAAACTTCGATGCTCTTTAATCATCGTACTGTAGTATTCAGCTTTTGATGAATTGAGGCGACCCAACAATTTTTCTTGAATGTTTGTATCAACAACCATGCCACAACGAGCTGGCATTATAGTGGAGTTGGCTGCGCTGGCGTTTGCTAAACTTTCGTTTGTCGTAAATGTATCCATTTCAGCAGAAACACTACCGGATGTAGCAGGAGCTGTTACTTTGCTCTCGCTGAGGCGGTATTGCCTTGTTGTTCGCTCGGCAATTATTCCGGTCGTGCCGGCAGGGAAATTGGTATCGGGTGTGGCGACCATCAGACTTTGTATTGCGGTAAGTGGTAGTCAATTCCAATTCTTTCAAAGCCGTAAGCCACCTTTGTCACGAAGCCATTTCGTATCATTCCTTAGCCGATCGCTTGCGGAAAGCGTCCTACGATTTTCTGCGAACAACCTTGCATATTTGTTTCCAGTAGACGCTGCGTATACCCAAACAGCGTTATGGGCCCACATTGTTTTATGGTGAAGTGGTTTTAGATGTAGACGTACCAATATGTCGAAATTATCGTACTCGAGTTTCATGACCTAACGTAATTACGCTGTAACCGATAATAAATAGTTCATCTTTAGGTGTGGCATAATTAAGCCGGATTATTATTGGAAGAAAAAGATACCCTTCTTATTATTACAACACATAAATAAGTTTTGATTAAGTATTAAGTTGGAGTTTTCTGGGCTCCATCCATAATGCAATAAGATGGGTTTACGTTTTATGTATGATATATGTACGCAGTATATTTGAAGAATTACTTTAAAATGAAGTTGCTCCCATAGTTGTTTTAGCTTTCTTTCTCCTTGGCACCCTTCCGACACGTTCTACCTTGCGTATAAAGTGGCACCGCCGAATCCACAACAAATTGGTTATCAGACCATCATAATATTCATCTTCCTCCCCACCTTCATACCAGCGGTCATATACCCGACGGTTCGTGGTTTCCTCGCAGACGCGCAGTACAAAGCAGTGCTTGTCATGTTTTACACGCAACGCCAACTACATAAACACCCGGGAGAAGTGGGTATTTGATAAAGTCATCCAAAGAATTGAGAGAACATTTCACCTTATTTTCTCTAAATATGTTGCAAGCTAGTGGTGCTCGGCGCTTGCTAAGAAATTCCATGAACTCTTTAACTTCCACGTTAGAAACTCCATATCCATACGCTTTTCCTTTGAAATCGCGTATGGCATCAAGGGGAACCAGGTCTGGTTGACCCAGCACGTGACAAGCAATCCTCATTGCGTTGATAAAGCATTTCCCAGTAATTTAGAACTCAAAGATTGCTGGGAACCTTTTGTTAAAATTTGCATAGTCCATTGAGCTGTACTTATCCTTCCATGTGTCAATCCGCCGCATTTCCTTGCCAAATCCATCGGCAAATAACACATTTGCCAATTCTCATGTAGCGCAAAATCTACCTTGATTGTCATTCCATTGCACCAATAAGCTTCGTGTTTTTGCTCGTAATTTGTCCGATCACGCATGGCGAATACGTCCCACTTGACGTTTGGGTCATACACAGCTCCTGCCTTTGCAATGTTTGGTGCCTTGGTAACTGGGCGGAACGATGGTGGAGGAGGAAATTGGTTGCAATCTGTATCGTTTCGTACAAACTTTACGATATCATTTTCGAAGTCATCTGCATGATCTTCTTTACGTAGTCCACGGATGCATCGGCGCATACGCAACGGAACGTCATCATCGGAGTCCAATCCAACTGAAAGAAATGTGACTTCACTTGAGGTGGTGGTCTGAGCAAACCAGCGTTCAAACCCTGGGATCACGGGACCCTCATCATCTTGTTCACTTACAATCACTACAGTCTCAGCACACTGAGCTTCTCCTGCAAGCCCTTGGTCATTGCTTTTACTGTGCTCAAGTCCGTACAGCACCTGTGATCGTTTGTCGGATACATCAACCGCTGTAGAACAGATTAGGAAGGAATGAGTCATACATTTGCTCGCATCTGATAATCCTACACTTAATCCAGTCAATTTATAGTTTCCATCTTGTTTTCGTGTACTTCGTTCATCACTAAGCCTCTTTCCCGACATCTCAGTAGCGCTAGTGGCGCTTGCGAGCCGACTAACTGAGGACGTTGACATCAGGAACAGTGGGCTCTACAGGGTGATTCTCAAAATGAATCGGCTTTCCTAAACTAACGTCTGTGTGTCTGGTTGAAACGTTAGTATTCAATAAGTTTCGCAAATCATATGCATACTCGTGCTTCTTATGTGCGTGATCTATTGTGACCTGCACTGTTACTGACCTGTAAAAGAAGGAACCAGATTGCAACGGCGCAAAAATTGATAAAATTCGTAGAGAGGCACAAATTAATGGTATCCACGATAAAGCCAATTGCAAACATTCTCTACTTCCTCTATCTTACAATGTTAGCAAGGCGACCCTTCAGGAAAACGCAAAAAGTAAGCAAGGAATTAACGTATCCATACAAAACATAGTATGTTAGGTTGACCCCATTGTGTTTGCCCGACTACAATCGCACCATTCAAGCTGAAGGGTCGCCCATACAAGTAACTCGCAAATTCCGAAAGGTCGCCACATTCAAAACACAATAGAAGAAAGGCTCCGCGCGTTACAGCGTCATTGGATAGTTCAAATGAAGGTACTCATTGAGCTCTTTTGATTGGTTTTTGTATTATCGCAAAATTCGTCCTAGAAAAAGTTATGGCCATTTTAAGGTCGGAGTTTCTAACATTTTGAGACAGAGGAAGTACGAACTATATCGCACATGGGTATTGACGATGTATACAATATCGCTGTACATGATCTATCATTCAAGTAAATAGTGGGTACGGAAACAACGACAGGCTCAACGACACCGGTGTCTTTGTTGCTTCACTCCGTACTGCAGATGAGGCAATGAAACTCACGTGGCGACATGACATGCGAGTGCATTTTGTGGACTCAATCTACGTGCAAATGACATATCACGAACAGAGAGATTGCTAAATTGATACAAAAGACCACATTTTCAGCAATACAAAGACCAATAGCATTGTGTGTTGTCCCATGTACATTAACGTGGACTTCTCACACTGATGTGGGGTCATTTTGACATGGAACGAAAGGAAGTATGTTAGTACGACCCATTTCACAAGGAGACATGTTTTAGATAAAGTGCAACACATTGTGACTGATGTCTACATGAACATTATGAAGGCGGGTTCTCATATGAAAATGCGAACATTCCCCGGGTGATGATTACAGCTACGGCGTACTAATTGTGCATTGGTTTGAGTTGTACTTGTTCAATGAGCGCTCTACAACTTCCGGCGATGAACTCCCTCTTCATAATGCGTCTAGGTTGGACACGAAGCCGCTGTCATGTGTGCGATACAAGCGCTTCTCGTACGTGTTTGATACAGTTGAAAAGATAACGTCGAATTTTATTCTTAATTTACTCACCTTCACACAGTATGGAAAAAGAGTTGATATTTCGTAGTACGAACCCAGGACTCGAAATAGAAGGAAGGTTATCAAGTGTTTAAAAGACAGAATAATGTGGCCACATTGTTTCTCTAAATGCTGACCAAGAACTGGTACCACCGTTCCCACACGATCAAGCTTTTCGTCTGTTTTCTGTTGCAAATATCGGTGAACCTAGGAAGAGCCTTATAATAAGGGTGTCAAAGTACTTATCAATGAGGATTGTTTTGCAAAAGATGAGCCAAAATGAGACTAAAACTAAACCTCGAGAGGCCCATCAGCCTAATGTTTTACCCGCCTAATATTTTGGAAGCCGACCCTCAGGGAGATTCCCCCTCTTTAATTTACGTCCTACAACTTAGTTACTGGCACTGGTGGCTTCCAGTTGTCGCTTAGATTGCTACGATAGAGCAAAGTTGGAGCCCCAGAAGAAACACGCGTCGGAGATAAAGAAGGGAAGGGGCACACGTCGGAACCGCAAAAACACTTCATGGTGGAGTGGCTCAAGGAGCCAAAGAATTTCAATATTATTGTAGGTAAAACCTCCGCCGAGCATGCAGGGTTTGGTGCAGCTTAAACAAAGTTATCTGGGTTAAGCCAAATGGCTGAGTACGTGTACAAGTCTTGTATTGAACAATTTGCTGACCAACATGAACCTATTCCTGCTAAGTACACTGTCAAATGGGACGGGCATACCTCGCTGGACTAGAACTTTAGGGCTTATTAGAATACCAAGCTGCGGCGTGACTCGCAAACCGACTTCGGCCTCAATGACAGCCAAATTGCCGAAGGGGGGAGTCTGGAAGACGTCGTGAACACGTCCTGGCCGAGTGCACCCACAACAAGGTTGCAGTCGAGCTCACCAACCAGAACCGAACGACTGCGGCAGAGAGCACCAACGAGAAAGCGGCAGGGGAGAGCAGAAACAATAAGGGTACCAACAACAAGAGAACGGCGATGGTCGAGAAGAAGCTAGCGCTAGATTACGACCGAGAACAGGGCTTCCCTGAGCACAATCGAGGACAAAAAGTTGTGTGGGTGCGAACTGCCGGAGTGTTAATTAGTAGTCCATTCCAAAGATGCCCTTTGATTCAGCGTCCGCAAAAACGTTAGTAATTATTTGCAAAAAATCCTAATTAACGAGTACTTTGAAACCCCCTCATGTGGACTTCGTCCCAAAAAAAGAATGTATTCTTTCATGTATACTATCGGCTCCCGAACGACCACTCCATTCAAGCTTTATGAAATATAATAAAGAACTATATGGCTATACCGAAAGGGTTAACAGGCTGTTAGGGGCTGGACGCGCTGGCTGGTGCTGGTTCTCGCAAGGGATAAGTATCGGAACGACACATCGTCTGGTTTTACTGGAGACCGATCGCCTGGTGTTGAGTGGTTATCAGCTGTTGCAGAGCTGTAGGTTGTGTACACTTTCCATCTTCACTCCACACTCTCAAGCTCCCATAACTGCAGCATTCTCCGCGAGCAGCTCCTCGGGTAGCGCTGATAGCGACCCCTTGCCTTCGTCTTTGCCCGACGTGACTGCTTCTGCGCTTGGATACAACATCTGGGCTCGCCCCACCACAGAAAGCGAGTTGCTGCCTCCAGCAGGAAGCAACTTGGCTGTTACGGATGTCTTGGTGGATGGATCGACGCAGAGCCCCGAAGATGCGCGGCAAAGCAGTGACGGCTCGCAGCCGAGTGGAAGCAACCTGCCGAACGGTAAGAAGGTGTAGAAAAGGCAAGAAATCGTCAGCCCAAGCTGGCAAGAAGGCTTCAGCTGTACTGGATTGGTCGGAGAGTATTGTGCGAGGTCTGATGACGCTGCGTTTCGACACGTATGCCGAACGCTTTAACAAAGCGAAAACAATGTAGCGCTGAAAGCAGCGTGACTACTGCTTTCCACGGACCTTAGCAAATTTCAGAAGGCCCCAATTTCGACTGAGCACTGCAAAACAAGGTAAATGTTGCATCTTTTAATTATATCTATCAATCTAACGCGTTTTGGTTTATTGCTGTTTTGAGTAATTAAAATCGCTTAAAAGCAAGTGGGCCGAATACAATTGGGAGTGGCTTGGCATCGTCTCAACCAGATGATTGCAAATTGACACGTTTGCTGCCAGCCAGCAGTCAGCGACGAATAAGCCGAGTACTCAACGATTTCGCGGGTTCTCAAGTTATGAAAAAGTACCTACCCCTGACCTGAGGACAGCCAATCACAAAGCTCTTAACACCTAAACCTACAGCAAACACCAGACCCAGCACCACCCAGCGCGACCAGCCCCTTATCAGTTTGGTTTCCTCAGAAGTTAACACGGGTAGAGCCAGGTCGAATGTAATACTCATAAATAAGTACTTTACTCATACGTTAGACTTTTGATGCGTTACTCAGAAGTTAAGAAAAGTTCCTTATTAGTAAGTAACACTCCACAATTTGAAGGTTACACATGAGGCTTTAATGGTAGAATTATTAATTTAGTACATACCGGTTTTACCTTTTAACCCGTGCTGAGCACGCTGCAAGAAGCCGTGCCTGTTCGCGAAGCAGAGAATCAGCCTGAGCAGCGACTCATAAGTTGTGAACGTATCCTTCTTTTTCTTGGTGTAGCTCTGTAACCAAACCGGGTGCATCCATTGAGCGTCCACCTCGGAATCGCTTAGCTTCACGCTCACTAAGATTTTCTATTGCTAGACGTGCGCCATTTTTGCTGCATCAAGAGTGCATCTGACGTTGGGATGGCTCAGAAAAGACTTCATCAGCGAGGCTCGCAATGACAGACTCCTCTGCGCGCTGCGGAGCCGACTCGGCTAGCGGAGGCTCCGAGGGGGGTTGTACATCGTTTTTAATCACGCATGCCTTTTTACGATGACTGGCAGTTAGTTTTGTCGGCAGTTGCATTCTGTCCTTCGGTTTACTCAGAGGAATTTCCATACGTATCTCAGTGTGAAACACTGAGATTTAGAAATTAGATTGTGATAATTGGTGGGCTATCGCAGTCAGTTTTCGGTAGTAGAGTAGTAGGCTAGTAGATTTACTAGAAGTACTACTAGTAGTAGGGATACTGGGAGGAGTCGTATTTAAAAGCAAATGTATTATAGAGTAATACTAGTACTAGTAGCGACGTGTGATAGTAGTAGTAGTTGTAGGTACTATCAATCTAGTATCCTCCGAATCCAGAAGTTGAATACGAGCATGGCCAGATTGTCGAAGTGCGCACTGATTCCTCATTTCTTTGGTACTCCAGAAGCCGGTTAGTCAGCGGTAGTGGATCCCAGACTCCTCATTTCTGGATTTTCGCCTTCACAACCGCATCATAACGAAATGTGCTAAAAATTAGTGCTGCTGGGGACACCACGCAAAGACGTATCCTTGTATCGTTTGTTGTCGTCCCGTTCACCATTTGTGCAGTAATGAACTGTGCACGGACGCAGAGCTATCAAAACGGTATTAATGTAGCTTTTTATCCAACAAAACTTGAAACTAGCAAGAAAAAACAGTTTTTGCGGTCGCCAGTTCTTCCGTTCTGATAGTGAACCAGACGGGCTAAGGCTGAGCAGTTCATCAGGAATTTCTGTCTCATGTCAAGCGGAGATGGAAGATCTTAGACTTAACGAGACCGAGAAAAATGTGGAGGATAAACCAAGTCTTCGCAAACCATCCCGGATGTATTGGTCACAGGGCACAAAGTAGTCACTTTATCTGATGTATAATTCACAAATTAGTTACTGTCGTGTCGTCCAAAGGCAAGGACTTCGCTCACATATGTACGGGTGTTCGAAGCCAATATTGTGGACGGAATCGCTTTGCCGCACTAGAGACGAAGCAAACGGCAAGGCACACTTCGTGTCCGCTCATAAAGAGTACCCTGATGCAGTACTTGAGATGAAACGGCGAAAACAACGAGCTGCCCCGGTTCACGGTGGATGTAGTTACTCAGAGAGACGGTAAGCACAAACGTGATCAACAGTATGAGTCGTCAGCAACCGAGGTCAAACCACAAAACAAGTTTTTTACACGCCGATCTCCTCAAGATGTTATCAATGGACATATTATTCGCTGGATTGTTCTTGACGGTAAGTAATTTTTATTCGTATCTGGTAAAATATAGCTAACATTTGTCCAGGCCTACCGTATAACATGATAACAACACCGGCTTTCCGAGAATTTCTTATTGAAATTACTGGAGACCGGAACGTGACCATTCATTTACATCAGACGCACGCCGAC
>NBNE01001677.1:0-11444 GCA_002215365.1 Phytophthora megakarya | reverse complement strand
TGTGAATGCATATTCGACACGAAAATTGGCAATCGACACTTAAAAAAACAAAACCGGGATCCACACAGAAATTTTATGGCTGAATTGATATCCGAATTGATCACTGGAAAATGGAAATCAGCTCCTAGTGAAAGTAGGATGGCGTATACGAGTGACGATTTGGAAACTGTGGCAGCAGAGCCAACCACCACACCCACAAGCCATCAAGTTACTCCGGTAATTGGCGGAAAAATAGAAAATCAATGTGAATCGATGACTTCAAGGCAAATGTTTCAGGGTGAAGGCAGAAAGAAGCGGCAGTGTATTGTATGCCGATTTGAAGAACGATATCCAACTGAAGTGACTGATTACTGCCACACGCACTCTGTGTGCCTATGCCGAGTTATGCACGACTATGTTGAAAGGCCATTCACCTGCCCACAGAGTACCTGGACGTGCTGGAATAAGTTTCACAAGTTCTATCTTCCAAACGGGCTATTCACTGACAAAGGAAACGTGCGAAGGTCATCACAGCTGGCTAAGCTCAAGACTCAGCATTGCCCTAAACCCCCGAATAAAATCCCTGCAGCTCAACCGAACGGAGTAGCTCGGCAAAGTTTTGAATAGCAAGTTCCGGGTAAATATATGGAATACACTATACTGATGTTCTCAGTGGTGTAAATCACTTGTTTAAATTATCCAGACTCTACTTTCATTTGTATAAATGTACCATGTAAATGACTTGTTTGTGTTAGTGTATTATAGTACCCGCCTTCATTATTCTCTCACAAGTTTTCACTCCCTAGGTCGTCGACTTCATTGTTCACTGCGTATAGGTAGAGAGGAATGGGCTGAGATTTCCAGCTACAACGACCATAACTTGTCTCCACTTGTTTCCACTTTCCACAAAACCTCCTCTTGCACGAACTTCTATGGCGAGGACAATAGAGCGACGTCGATACTATCAATCTTGCTTTCGGCATATGACTGAGCTCCTGCTGGATAACTAGCTTCGCCTCTTCGGTGAAAAGTAAGTCATTCAGAAACACAATTGTAGCTGCATCGAATGGAGCTCGCGTTGAGAGTGGGATATCGAGAACATCCCCGATGAGAACAAGTACCTTCCGCAGATGAGCAAGCTGTGGTACATGTGCCTGTACACACCTGGATCCAGCCTCAACCACTTCTCTGCGCTTCTCAATGCCTAAGCACCTACGAGCTTTTGTCTGGAGCGCAACTTGTGCAACTACGTGGCCAAGCCCTGCACCCACATCTAGAAATATATCTCCTTGTGTTATTTCTCCAAACATGCGAATGATACGTGATACTGCAGCAGGCATCACCTCGCCTGAGTTCTCGTCGATCTTCCCAGCTTGATGGCGAACGTCAGCAGCAGAGACATAGCGATAGATATCTTGGATGGCCGTTTCAGCTTGAACAGGCTGTAGGGGAGTCAATACTGGAGGCGTGACCGGCGGAATGTCTCTCTTCGCCACCTTGGGAAGTAAGCACGGAGGAAAACGTGTGATGTCCTTGCCGTACGTGCGCTTCAGTGCGCGAAGCCTCTGCTCCAGTTCCTGCGGTTGACGCTTCCTCCTCATCCTACCTGCGAGGTCATTCCAGGCGATGCGCTTTCCCGCATTCGCGTATTCCAAAGCCAGCGCAACGAGCTGCTTGTCCTCTCCGTCCAAAACGTCAGTGCGCATGACCACCAGATCGATTGATGTGAAAGTATCGTAGTTTTAGTATCTGGAAGGGAGAATCTCTATATGAATACAGCCTGTCCACTCTCGATAGGATTAACATTGGGATCTGTTCCCAGCTTCCTAAAGCAATAGTGACGATAATGCGTGTAAAAAAGTGCGCATTTTAGCAAAATTCACATTATAGTTTCACTAGTTGTGCATAAATACACGAGTAGCAACACCTACACCTCAATACACTTGCACATGACTGGCTAAAAAGGCAAAATTAAGAAAAGGAAGCATGATGCTACCTTTTCTTGACGTTTTTAGTACCAACATTGGGAAAAACAATAAAAGGAAGCAGAATACTACTTTGTACCACGATAGGGTTAAGGTTTTGAGGTTCTCATCCTTTACCTCTATGGAACTTATTTCAAGGGTCCCAATTCTTATTAAGAAATACAGATCTGCGACCTTTCAGTTTTACAAGTCACAGGAGAGCGTTCTCACCTATCCTATGTATTTCTCCAACCGTGGTGGCGTTTCTACTTTCATAACCTCTGATGTCCTCGCTCATGTATGATAGAACATAGTCGACCGATTGTGAATACATGTAGAATATGTAACTGTTGATCTCTACAATGAAGAAGACGAGCTAATAAGCGGCAGGATCGACCCACTAGGTGGTGATGGTACTGGCGATTTAGCGTCATTATCCATCTGAACATCATATTAGATAATGGCGCAAAATCACCAGCAGGAACAGTTACTGTCCAAGGTTCGAACTTTTGGCGGGGAAGTTGGCGCCAACAGCCACCCGTCGTAGCCTTTGTGTTACACACAAGATAAACAGGTGCAGGAATTGCGCCAAAATAACTTAAACGCGATTTTCGACAAATCAATAACAATCTTGAATTTCATTGCCGTCCTTTATGGCAAAGGTCGCCGACCTGGTGTAGTCCTGAAAGGTCATCCCCATACAAACTGGACTGACGGATAACTGGCTTGTTTGTTTTGAACAGTCGCCTCGCGGAAATGCTCATATGGATAACTTAAAGTGTTTCGTGTTCCGCTGTTGGTTTAGTAGAGAAGCGCTTTTGCCAGATCTTTGGAGAAGTCAAATGTTCAATGTAAACACTAACTACCTATTTCCTACTTTTCAGCTCAGCTCCCTATTTCCGCTTCTGCTCTCGACTACTGCTCTTCAACTATGCTCTAACTACAAAACACATTTTAGGGCCACGACCACCAACACTCTCTGGTGCATCACCTATTCCCGGGCCTGGTCCCTAACCACACGGCTGCCATTGACTTACGCTCGGTTGAACTTCAACTCCAGTCCATTGGGTGCTCATGTGGCGATCGAAGCCGAACCATAATACGCTCCCTCCGACGTTTGCACCGGAGCACTTAGTTGTTTGCAAGCAACAAATTTGATGACATAGCAATCTGCTTGCACATTTTTTCATGACTACATTTGGGCAACGCCTTTGTAAGCATGTCTGGTGGGTTATCCGTACCATTCACCTTGTAATCTCGAGCAATGCCTGCTTAATCTGCTCGCGTACGACATGCCATCGATGCTAAATGTAGCGGGTTCGGCTGCTGTAGGTAGGTGCCTTTGCCAACGCGATAGCAGCATTGTTGTCGACTCCCATTGTTAACTTAGTTTCCACTTTGACTAAATTGACAACTTCATCAAACATGTTCACTATTCCACGCCCTTCCATTGTAGCTTCAGAAGCAGCCATGTACTCAGCCTCGGTCGTTGACATTGTGGTGGTAGTATGTCGTCGGGCAACCCAAGTAATGGCACCTCCAGCAACTGTCAGCACGTATCCAGTAATGGTATTACGACTGTCTGGGTCATTGGCCCAGTCAGCATCGCAGTAGCCACTCACTATGATACTGCTCACAGCTTCATTACTTGCAGAATACATAATGCCTTGCTTTCTTGTTGACACCAAATAACGCAGAATTTGCTTCACTGCACCATAATGTTTCTTCGTCGGGTTGTTAACGAAACGCTCAGATTGCCAACTGAAGAAACAATATGTGGTCGCGTACTCGTAGCTAGATATATCAGGGATCCAATTGCAGCCCGATAATCGAATGAAGGAGAATCTGCTTCTTTTTCAGTGTTGCTTTTCGACTTGGATTTTACGTTCGTCTCCATCGGGGTTGCACTGTACCAAGTCCGAAATGGTTCAGTACTTTCTTTCAATATTTCTCCTGGTGAATCCATATTCCGTTTTCGTTCTGCTTCACTTGTACCCCAAGGAACTCGTGAATAATACCACCATCTTTGAAGTCATATTTTTTGTCAAACTCGGCAAACAGAAGCGTCTTGTAGTTTACAGAATCTGTAGCAAGAGCTACGTCGTTCACGTACAGCGGGATCAGAGAGAATGTACTCGTGCATATAGGCATGTCTCAGTCTCCGTGCTATAAAATCTTTGCGACTTCAAGAATTTATCCACTTCCTAAAACCAGTCATCTCCAGACTGATGCATGTTTGGTTCACCTGGTAAACCTTTCCTTCAGGACAAGGAAAACCTGGAATTTTACGTACGTACTGCCGAATCTTTAATTGCGCATTCCGGTACGCTGTGTCAATATCCCCCTGGTAGAAAATTAAATCCTAGCTTCGCTGCGACTGCGAGTATTACACGAAATGTCACCATTGTCGAAACTGTGATACCGTACTCTACGCCACATACTTGGAAGTCGCCACGCCCAACCAGTCGAGCCCCAAAGTTATGCACATACCTGTCCGGATTGTTTTCACATGATATCGCCACATTGTCCCTAGTAAGTTCATGACCATTCCGTCGATCATTTTGAAGACACCCTTGGCAAACATCGCCTTTACCTCTCGTTGCGTACCGACTATCCACTCAGCACTCTGCAGAGAGAGTATTGCTTCACCAAAACTCTTCGGTACCTTCACACCTTTGGCATGCCATCTTAGTTTCACGCCCAATTCAGATGCAAGATCATTGATAGCTTCTCTTTTACAGAAACTTGCATACACGTGAAAATCAACGAATCATTTCGAGAATGATGCTCATCAGGAGCACGAAGAAGCATTCGACGGGACTGATTTTCAAGTACACGTTGTCGTTTAAGTTTTGGACATCTTCCAACTCTACTTCCAGTGGAGAGCGCGATTTTCCAATTAAATGCTCTGGAATCATACACAAATCCATTCCATTATCGAGATCCACTGCCTCCATCTCACAAGTAGCTGAAATGTCGTTTTTTGCCACATGCCCTTCGTTTTCTTGGACATCCTCAGCACTCAACATACTCATATTTGGGTACGAGTCAACAATGCCAAGTTTGTCCCAAGGGGGAAGGTGAGTCCAGTCATCAGTTTTTCTATGCTGATTCAACTACGACATATCCAATTATTTCGGCAATGGGTTTAAAGATTCAGGTTCACAGATATTCTCTCGTTCAGTGTCAACCTCATTGGCTTCATCTCGTTCAAATTTTTCAAGTATACGAGGATCAGGTGGAGCTTTCTCTTCCAGTTCGTACTCGACCTTCTCTTCTTGATTTTGTTTCTGACAATAAGAATCTTGGCTTTGAGTTGCGCCTTCTGTTCTACACGATGCAATGGGACCTTGCTCCACCCGTTGATGCTGCCTTCATCTTCTTCAGACTCGTCGAACTCGGTATCACCATCTTCCATGGGCTTATTGTCGAGGTCTTCGTAGTCCGGAAGTTCAGGATCAACTTGATCTGTTGATCTCGGTAACGGCATATCCTCGATGAGTCTGCTTCTTTGCTGACTACATATCCATAATTTCCTTCTTCATAGTTTTCTTGCTGGGCTGCTTCTCGATTTGAAAGGCCCAATCTTCTACTGTAGTTGATTTTTCATCGTCATAACGGTCCTGGTAGACAATTTCCTCATTAATCGTTACGTGCTCCACATGTTGAACTACGTTCACGTGAGTAGTTGACTTGATAACCTGCTTGACCTTCCAAGTACCCAACGAGGAATCCAATTCGATACTTATCATCGAGTTTCTTGCGAGATGGTCCAGTTGGCTTGTGTACATAGGCAATGGAGCCAAATTTCTTGATTCGATGCATGCCACGCGTCATTCCATTCATCATGTGATAGGGAATGGCATTTAGCGTCTGGGGATATGAACGATTTTGTACGTAGACTGCCATCTTCAGCGCATGCATCCAGAAGAACATTGGCAATTCAGCAGCACTGATCATCGCTTTTAACATGTGAACCAGAGTTTGGTACACTCTTTCATACGGATTGAGATGTAAACGTTTCAGAGGGTTTGGCGGAAACTCGATTCCCTACTTGCGATACCATTTAGTCATCTTGTCGTCCGTGGTCACTTTCTTCACGTCGAAGTCATGAAACTGTCGGTCGGTCCACTCGATGTAGCGCTGCATCGCTGGATTCACTTCCGAAGCGTTTTTTTCGACTTCAGAGGATATACAGTTGTATAGCTCGTGTAGCCATCTATGATGACCAATACATGTTTCTGGTTTCCTGTAGTGTTTTTCGGCTCTGGGAATAACAGTTCGGCGTGGTTCTTCCGCTCTATTTCACGGGCAGACTTCTTCTTTGTGGCAGGTTTCCGCTCCTTCTCCATATAGCATTCCTGACAGTCGTAAAAACTTCATTGTCGAAGCATCATTTCATCCATGAGGTCTCGATCGACCATGATCTTCAGAAATTGCTGGCATAAGTGGCCAAGTCTTTGGTGCCATCTTTGCAACGTTGCGCAACCGTGGACACTTGAGATATTCGCCCATGGAATACTAATTGGAGGTTGTACAATCTCGTTCGTTTTGTCTCCATCATCATTTCCCGTCAGGGAAGTATTCTGCAGCAAATGTGAATAGGCATACTTGTCCCGTCCAACTTTGAGTAGCTTTGCTTCCCCTTCCAAAGTTCCCACACTTTATCACCTGAGCGACCATGGTACTCAACTGCGTAGCCTTGGTCTTCAGCCTGTGAGTTGGACATGAAGTTCTTGCTATCTGGTACGTGAAATACATCTTGCAGTGTCAGGATCACTTCTAGTTCTCCTCTTTTCTCCACAATCTTCACCGTTCCATGACCGACCGATGTTGCAGCGAACTTCTTCTTGAAGCCTTGAACGCAGTCTGCATCCTTGCCAAACGGTGTTTAGACCCTGAAATATTTGGTGTCTGAAGCCATTTGCACGTTAGCTGCATCGTCGAAGTACCACGCTCAGACTGCATAGGTCTATGAACTTGTCGGTTCCGAGAGACCTTTGGACTTCGATGCAGTCTTCGTCTCATTACAGGCGGGGTTTCCAGTTTTTACACACTTCGACTCCACTCCAGACGATTCATCTTCTGTAGTGCAGGTTGGTTTTGGCTTTGCAGCGTTAGAATTTTGTACACGCTTAGTATACGAGACTTGCTTTTTAGCAGGAGCGCTGGAAGGTTCCGTAGCTTTCTTTAGACAATCCTTCCCGATGTGTCCGGGCTTATGACAGTTGAAGCAGTACCCTTACCGTTTATCCAATTTCTTAAGTGCGATTTCAGCAGCTCTCTCGGGAGTTACTGGCTTAGAACTTGAGCTACTCACAGCACCTTGCGGTTGTTGTGACTTCAGCTTTGCCCTATGCGCTGACCTTGGTGTTGATTCTGAGCACTATCCCTTAATGCACTAAGCTCTCGATCACTCTTGTTGTACCTATCCATTCTCAGTATTTGATTTCGCAGCTTGTCAGGTGTGTCGACATCGACCGAACCGGTCTCGACCATACCTCGTAGATGGTCGAAGGGATGGTTTTCAGGCAGTGATCTTATCAGTATGTTGATGAAGATTGGATCTCTCACGTCAGTGTTCATACCGCTGACTGAGCTATCATCAGGAACATGTTTCGCACATGCTGCTGCACATCCCAATTCGGCTTGTATCTTGCATTATGTAACCTGTTGAAGACGATAATCTCCTGATTCGTAGGATTTTGCTTCATTTGCTTCGCCTTCGTACACATCCTCCAGGTACTTCCAAACATCTTCCAGTTCCCTTCCCCATGACCTGTTGCCCGAGTTCCATGGACAATAAGGACTTATGATGAGCTTGACCTTGACCTGCATGTCCTTGAATGCCTTCTTGTCCGCAGCACTAGCACCTACAGCAGGCGTCGTGTCACCGTTTGCGTACTCGAGTACATCCTTCTCGGCAAACGTATGCTCCATCATGTTCTTATAGTATTCCCATTACTGTCCGTGTCAGTTGATAGGACGGCCGTTCTTGTTGAGTTCGACCTTGTTCGTCACCTTTGTGTCTTGAGCTCTCGCTCCCAGCTTCACCGATTTTGGGCTCATAACCCTGTTCCGCTGTGGGTTAGTAGAGCAACGCTTTTGCCAGATCTTTGGATAAGTCAAATGTTCAATGCAAACAAAGTTCGTGGACTATTGTGGTCGAAGTATATCACCAAGTTGAAGAAGGTTTATCACTTTGGCGCAAAGGGGATTTTGTGGACAAGAAACACTACATAAACCTACAATCGTTTCTAGGAGATTGTTTCTCGCCGGATGTTTCAATGGGTGCTATCTCTGGTGTCGATGTTTTGGTCGAGCAGTTACAGCGCTAAGCGCAAAATTTCGGAGACCCAAAATTGCAACTCCACCGGGTCCAATCGGTGGCACCTGCAGTCATGAAAGCCAAAGGAACTCTTCAGGTGACGGTAGCAGAACTATCGCTACGAAAGTTGTTTTCTGTTCAAGGACGTCTAGGCCCTGAAAGTCATACTGCGCTTTGTGAACGTTTTGTTAACCAAAGGTTGAGCTACAGTTGTACGACTACCTTCCTGTTCGATGACTGTGATCGGGTAGAGCGGTTAGAGGTGGACATTGACTTGGTAAACCCATTCTTTCAAGTATTATGTAGCCTGGAGGATGTCACGAATACGCTGCTGATGTGTTCGTAGGTTACTTGGTCAGCTATTATACTAGTAGTATTCTTAGTTTTGCAACACCGGTATTTCATATTACAATGATATACTATACTACGAAGTAAATATACCATCACTAAAACCTATTTCGATTTGTAAGGGGCAGAGGTCTGAATTAAATATTGCAATACAGTAAATTATTGGGGTTTTCAATAACAATATTAATTATTGAACAAGACCGTTCCTAATACAATAAAAATTTACCCAATTATTCACAATAAATTTATAAACCGTTTTCCAGAAGAAATAAAACTATCTGACAGCATTTATCGAAGGATTCCGTCGATCAAAGACCGTCAGGTAGATACTTTGTCCTTTAAACTTCATATTCACGAAGCACAATACAAACGGACATGATTTTCAAACTACTATCTTGCGCGATATGGGTTAGATGAAAACTAAATTCGTTTCACTACCTGGATTAAGGATGTAATTTTTTGGCCAAGAAAAGATAATTTGCGGCAATATTTATTATTGTTCGGCGGTAAATTGTAATAATTGCTACTGCTTTACATTGGCGACAATTCAATTTTTTATTTTATTGGTAGACCTCTGGTAGGGGGAGCCACCATATGCAAACAACGGATATATATGGAGTTTCCCGAACTATGTCATTACTAGTAGTGTTTCAAAAAGTAGTACTAGTAGTTAATGTACTGTTTCAAAAGGGTTTCGTTTGAAACGTTAGAAATTCCGCTTTTAAGGTGTCAGTAAGTGAAACGTAGATGGTTTTGGTCCACTGGGTCAGTGTTCACAAACATTCTAGCCCGCTTTGGCAAGCACAGCGTTGTTCGTCATGTACTAATACAGATACCTTAACTCGAGGGACACTCTACTTCTAAAAGCTTACTGTTGGTTTGGCAACAAATTTCATGTTTCAAGTACTCTTCACAACTTCAATGCTGGATAGGACAAGAGGGATAATAATGAAAAACAGTTATCTGGCATGTCTATAACAAGTACAAGTGGACTTGAATCTCGTAAGGAATGATACCGAAAACGGTGGCATAAATACCAATCTATTTGAGGTTTAAAATCAGAATGAGACTAATAACATTTTGCGGAGATATCTATTGAAAATGTAATACACCACCTTACGTATGCATCTTCCACCCTATGCAGTATAAAATACCCCGTCCGCATATTCTGTCAATGTGACCACGCGAATGGGCAAGCCAAAACTCCTTACTAGTAGCTATTATCGTCGATAATAGTGCGACACAAAAAATAATATTGCAATGAATATTTTTTTATGTTTCACTAAAGCTTACTTAGTACGAAGTACCATTTCTCTTGGAATTAGAGATTGACGGCATCAAAACAGTTTTGATAATCACATCGCATCAAGTCGATTGGATTTAAACAGCCAACACAAAATGGATATTGCGTTGGGGTTTCAGTCGAAAATATTCCAAATATTCCAGAGGAAATGATGGCAAAGGTAAAGCTATTGTGCGGTGTGTACGGCAATGGGAGCGTCTTATCCGTCGATATCAAGCGCGATGCCTATGTGGAAGCGCTGCGGAAGGTTGTCTTCGATGAGAAGCGATACGGGGAGCGGTATAAGTTTGACGCAAGCGAATTGAGGCTGTACTTGGGGTGAAAGACGGGGAAACCACGTGGACGAAGTACGACCTCAACACGGAAAGCTTTTTGCAAAGTGGCATTGACACTGAATACGAAAAGATGCTTTGTTCGTGGAGACTGAACGATGAGGAGTTGTTTGGTTCGAGTTTCTCGCCCGGAGAGAATGAAATCCACTTGCTGGTGGAACTTCCTGATCATCAAGCTCGAGTGACGTTGGGTGAGCTAGGCCGGATAGATCAAGGCTGAATAGCCTAGTGGATGCACGAGTTCCGCAAGCATGAACTCACGCCACATGAGCTACCAAGTTTGGGAAACTCACAGAATTTATGAAAGGGAAACTGCCTGAAAAAATTACCATGCACCAAGGAATGTACAACTTCTGGAGCACCAGAACGACCCACCCATCTCCTGCGCTGATGACAAGTTATTCACAATTGACAACTCGAAGCAGTGCGTGTCGTTTCTGTAAGGGGTTGGCTGTCAAATGTTGTATCCTAGAAATCCTGGTTACAGTGCGACTTCGTTCGTCTTCTTCTGGGACGACGTGATTCGCAACGGTTTGGACTTTGCACTACGCGCGCTACGGGAAGAGCGACCGGAATTTTGTATCAAGAGGAGTCCCCCAACCGCATGTTCAAGGTGGATTCTGTGTGTCTTTTGTGGTGAGGAAAATGATCCCGGGGTGAAGATGGAGTCCGCACGGCGCGATAAATTGAAGAGTATTGTTCGGAGCTACGGTGACGCTCCATATTTGTTCGGATACGCTGTCATTGGGTTTCCACAATCTGTGGGGGTCATCGAACAACTTTATTAATGGTGCTTATGCTGTGACCACTAGCTCAATCCGAAAAGGGACGAGGAGAGCGGTGCCCCCATGTATGGTCACGCATTGGCACCACTAATGTAGTGTCGAATCACCGCGCGTCCCGGCTACCATTGTCGAGGCCAGTGCGGTAACGGACTCCTTGCAGAGTCTCGAGTACGCTTTGAAAGCGTCGGACACCCAGCGACCATGCAATTGAATCGTGAGTGCATCAGTTCCGGAATGGTACATGTGTGTGGCACCTCCGGACCGCAGGGAGTGCGAACTGAAGTGACGAGGGTCATTGCCTGTTCTTTTAGTGGAGAGTTTGAGCCTCGTTGATACATCTGCCGTCGATATACAGGAAGGGGTTCCTCGATTCGACATGTAGACTGCTGCGGGTATATCAGCAGG
>NBNE01001676.1:0-11451 GCA_002215365.1 Phytophthora megakarya | reverse complement strand
TTTAAATTTACATACAGGTGAGAAGTTTTGTGCTCTGGAATTGCACATGAATACATACCACTCGTATCCAATGTCATATTGGATATCTTTGTATTAACTCTTGCATATCCAGTATACTTAGAGGAGCAATAACGCCTTTAAGGAACGATTTTAGATAGCGGATTGGGTAGAATTATTTTGTCGTAATTTGTCGTCCGCTTAGAGGTAATATCATATCTCTAAGAGAGGTTGTACATTAAGAGACGTAATAAAAATATGTCACATTTTGCTTGAAATATTCGGATAAAGCTACGTCATTTTCTAGTTAGAAATTTCACAAATACTTTGTGTTATACCACCTCGATGCGAGTCACTGCTGCCCAAGACACGGCGGACAGTACAGAGGGATGCGAATGCGTTTCTGCGTACAAATGCGTACACAGACTCTATCTTTCTGGGCACGCTGTGATGAGAGAGGTCGTCGGTTTCGAACCCAATCAAATAGCTTGTTGCGGTCTTACAGAACTACAACTCTGCCGCGAAGGTGTGAATAGCTGTATGCTGACACGGTGCAACAAGTGCGGTTTGAGATATGATTATGTGGACCGCAGAGAAGATCACGTTCCTTGTTGAGAAGGTGGAGATCCTGGAAACCGCTGGCCACATTGAATCCAACGTATTGATCTTGTCTAACACAAAGTGTGTGCTTTTGAACGCAATCGAGCAGCTTATTACTGGCATTATACAGCTCTAATTTCATGGTGTCCGATTCTCGAGACGTTGGCGCGTACATACGAGCTGGATTTATGAAGTTTCATTAGCGGTTATTTCGTAGTGCTCGTATAACTGAAGTTTCGTGTTGGGCCGACGTCGAGAGCATGGAGATCGGTGCGCACGTGAGATCCAACCTATTCGTCCGGTTGGACCGTGCTGTGAGCGCAGATGAACCTTCACAAATCAAGTGCATCTACACCGTATCATCGTAAGAGAATCGCACTTCCTGATGTCAGAGTTGCTCATGTAGTATCAAAATAACAAGCGCCTCGATTGGCGTGTTACTTCGGCACCGGCCGCATCAGAGCTCACTGTGGTAGATTAGACCGAAACGTTGTAAATAATGTATACGAGGATCCATGTTCTCGTCTTCAGCCCATCGAGATACCAGAAAGTGTTGTGTAGTAATGACACATCCTCTTCACACATCTTCGGGATGGAGCACAACTACAAGAAAAAACCACCCGATTGCCGTCGAAACCCCACAGCGAATTCGGACCACGTCGCAGCGCGTATATCAAGATCGAGAGGTTGAACACTGTGTCCGTATCTTATTACATTCAACTTTTACCAGAAGTAGTCACAGATTCAGTAGGAATTGTGCCGGAGTTGTCGGTCATTCGTTTTTATTGGGTGTGCTATCTGCAGCAGGGGTGGGTTTTCAAATGCGCTGTTTCTTTTTGCGGCTGGTTTAGGTGACTGAAGTTGGTAGAGTTTCGTTTGCGTAGTGAAGGTTTGCTTTTGTGTGTTTTTCCAACTACATCCACGTTTTAGGTATTGTCGACTCACCACATGTTTCGTCGAAAAGGGTATCTTCACACTGGGCTGTGCATTTGTGTCGGTGTTCCGCGAGCTACGATAAGGTGACTTCGTTGACAGTGATTTATACCCTTCTGACATTGGTTTCCTCGAGTAGGGCACCAGACGTATAATGAGCTCCAGCTGGACACTGATGCACCGAGGAAAACTATTCTTGGGATTAGTCGCAAATCTACCATACTTTTGGTAATGATAGAACTGGAAGAGCACCTTCAGTATTCCGGAGGCATTCAAACCCGGCTGATACCTTCTCATACGAGAATAGGTAGACTGCATGCGCCGACCAAACTGACCCCAGTCGCAAGGTGCGCCTAGACACTTTGAGCACTCTTTCAGCTTCGACCCGGTCATTGTGATTTCTCGCGAGAATAACAGTTTGTTTGTAGTCCTGTAAATAACCTTGGGAAAGGGAGCAGTAAGGGAGCAGTTGCACGTCATCACTACAAAGCGATTCTTTGGGATGTTTTTATGTCATCTCGCACCAATCATCCGCTGTTCGATACAGGTCGTATATCCCCTTTAAACAAATTGGAGATCGAAGGGTTAAGAAGCGACGGGAGTCGCTGCGATGGCGTAGCAAACAACAGAAGCATCAACATAAAATATCGAGCGGCGATAAAACCTTCACATGAATTCGACAACTTGCTTTGAATGACTCGAATGAACGGTGGAACTCGGACTTTAGATCTCTATAAAGCCACTCCACAAATGCCTTAACGTTCGGCAATTCTGCAATCCTGGCTGCTTTTTTGCTCCGGATTTCACCAGATTTCGTTCCAATTTCCGCTCCTTCGATACTATCATCGAGGTATTCAGAACAGCCTGGTACGTTTTCGTTAATGGAAAACCTTGAATTTCTACATAAAACTTGAGTAAGTTAACCAGTGGCCGAAGATGGTTGTAGCGAGTCGTTGCACTGAGTAAACCACAGTATTTATGCTTTCCAAGAAATAGCATAAATCTGTTCAGATTGGCTAGCGCGAGCAATTTTATCATCATATCTCTGTACCGTTGAGTTTCTGTTTTAGTTCGTCATTGGTTAGGTTGAAGGCCTTAGCTATCTTTCCTAACATCGTCAAGAATTTGGACGTGTGATCGTCAGAGTGTTGACCACGACGAACCCTTCCAAGAGACATTGGGTCTTTGTACCACTTCAAAACTTTTGCGATAGTCATAAAACAGTGTTCCGCCGTATCCCACCAGGCCATTTTGTTGTATCCATTTAGACACCTTAAATGGGTATCTATCTGGGTACCTAAAACAGATCGGTTGACAATCGTTAAAATTAGTTGGAGTTAAGGTTACGAGATGGTCCATAGTAATTTTACATTTCAAACAGGGTTTCTACCCTCACATGATTTCGCTCACGTTCTCTCTTTCGTTACTATACCACGGTCGGTTATGGCCCCTGTTAGTTATCAGTCACACCGTACTAATCGTTAAGTTCTAAAAACACCAAAAAGCATAATTGACTTTGTACGGACGCGGGTACAAACCCCACAAATACACATATTGGAACTGGTGGATCCGGAGCCACCACAGAGCCACCGGAAGTTGCCATGCGCCTGCGGGCCTCGCTCTCGGAAGCCCTAACACAAACTTTCTCTATATATATCTCTATCTCATTCCAACTCCTACAATACACACTTCCTTTTCTGCTACCTTGAGCTCAAATCTTCTTCGCTTCTCCCTCTTCTAATTCTGCCGGTGTCGACATCATTCCTCGACAGTCTCGGGTGTGGACAGCTTCCAAATGATCCGTGCGGTGGACCCCAACAAGGACCATAACTCAGCGTTCAATTCGCTCGCGCGTCATTTTCGCACAAACGGGATGCGCCTCCACCGGCTAATTCTACAGAGACCCAACCTAACGGTTGTGATGAAAACACCAGTGGTTGCAAAAACCAGATGATCCAAAGACTTTGATTTTTTGGTTCGACCACCTAGTTCTTGGTGGTTCTTTGGTTTTATGTATAGGTAGCGTACAAACGAAAATGCCATATTGCGCACATACAAAAATCTCAGTGTCACAACCTGCATCGCAAGCAACAAGCGCCAACTCACTGTAGAACAGCGTTGAAGATGCGTTCGACATCAACAGCTCGACACCATCCGACTGTACTCGGTGAACTCAAGCATCTAGCACGGCAAGTTCATGTGCACGTTCTCACAGGCCGGCATCTATGTGCTCGTCGGCATGACGGCCCCATGCGAGAACTACTCAGTGCTGGATGTCAAGTCGTTTAAGTGCCACTCGGACGACCTGTTCACGCGCGTGCAGATAGCCGACAACGCCTTCACAGTGTACGACAAGGAGTATCAATAACGAGAACAACCTGCATGTCAAGAATGGCGCCGACGGAGCGGTCACGGCTCCGGGTATTAAGGCCTCTCTGCGTGACACGTGCAGTTACGTCGGGAGCAGCTCGGGATCGGTGCGTCAGGTGCCGATTGGTCTTAACATTGCCGACATCCCGCCTCGTTCTCAGAGGATCTCGTATTACGACTGGACGACGACGTGACGACGACGCGTACTGAGTGGTAAGTTTTGAGGCACTGGGATTCATTGTGTGTTTATCGAGGAACTTTCGTGTTCATGTTCTGACTTTCGCAAGATGGGCTTCAACCCGTACGTCGAGTGTGACTCCGCCACCCACTAGGAGTACTCGCAATCCAAGATCCTCAAGGAACTCATGTTTGAGTACGCTCAAGTGGTCTACGTTCGTCCGCTCATGTTCGGCAAGTTCAGCGGCAACAAGGACGTCAACACCATCGATGGCTACGGGAACCAACGTTCGTTCTACGATGTAAGTCCCGCGTGCTACATGTGGAGCTGACGCTACGCCGTATGCTTTCTTGCAGGTTTCGATGAATGGGAAAACCTGGCATTGCAAAGATTGTGGTGGTGTGAGCGCAGCTCACTAAAAAGAGAAGGTGGAATGTCTGTCTGGTGAGAATCCAGCAAGCGATTGCATAGCATCTCTCGGTAAGGCAGTAAGATAGCAATCCTCCATAACGCCTGTATTCCACCTCCCTAACCGTCGTGTTTGTAATTCAGCAGCACCTGCTAACTCAGCCTTCGGGAGACCGAGCCGCGAGCAGCGTGTGTCTTTGATTTTGAGTGGATGCCTAATGCAGTGAAGGCGTTGACGTTAGCATCATAATGAACACGGTAAGTCAATGGTGTTGTTCTGTTCTTTCCTGCTTTCAGTACTTTAGCCTCGTACCATTCTTCAGGTACTAGGAAATTAGGCACGTCTTCGTTTTGCACACTCCAGCGGTAAAATAGATAATAGTCGAGAGCTCCAACTGGGCACATTTCTAGATTTTGGTGTCGAATACAGGAACCAAATTCACGTCGGCCATACTGATATGTCTTCCCTTGCTCCATTATCATTACAAGAGCACGGCACTCTGTATATCCTTCGTGTTCAAGAATTACACTAAACAGATCGGGTATTTCCATGTTGCCTGCTGACCCACCTTGTTGCAAACATGCTTGACAAAGAAATGACACATTCGATTCCGTAAATCACAGCCAGTGTTGAGATTCATATAAAATCGACATATTGCTACCAAAGCATCTGTAGTACAGTACCCATCAAGCAAAGATCCAACACCACAATCGGCGTACTCCTGCTTATCCTTCTCGTGCTTTTCACGCTTAAGAGTTGCCAGCATCGTTTTATAAGACTGTTTCTAGGATGACGATGCAAATTGACATCTCGGCTCTGCTGATCACTGTATAGATCCGAGATTGTATTAACATACATCTCCACAGTAACGACACCAACTTTTCGTTTTGAGGTTTTGACACGCACGGCCCGATCAACTACTTCTTCTTGTAAAAAACAGTTGCATCTTTGATGTTGTTGCCTGATAACGTGTTGTTTCATGAAATCCATTACGGTCACACTATTTCTTGTATTTTCGCTGTTTTGGTGCGTATGTGCGTGCCTTGCTAGCTGGACGCGCCGCTCGAGAGTGGTCTAGTGTTGCATGTGCACTTTCCTCTAGCTCCACTTGCAGCTGCGGATGTTCCATCTCGTCTGCAAGGCACAGGAGGGCAGTGAATACTATTTTGAGTGTTTAGGATGGATTTTGCTATTACAGTACTTTTTGAGTTTTAGAATAAATAGTGCTTCTATAGTGCAGTCAAGTATGACATTGCCTAACCCTAAGAAGATAACCTCTCATATTTTCCAAAAAAAATGAATCCTAGCTCATAGTGAATCCCCGTCAACGAACATTAAAGAAATAAATGAATTTGGGAAAACATAAGTCAAAGTGCTTATGTTTTGACTAAAACTATCGTAATTGTCTTTACCCCTGTTGATGTTAGGTGCATATTTTTATAATAGATTGTCACTGTTTCGTAGCCGATATCTACTTGTTTGTAGAGGTTCATAGGAAATATTGGCTACTTTTTTGCAATCATTCCAAATGATAGCTAGTCAAATTACTTGAATTTTGTATGTCAAGCAGACAGTTGCGTATGTTGTTGATTTCGTTGGATGTATTTCCTACGATAGCAGACGCACGCCATTCGCAGAAAACAAGATTCAGTCAAGATGTCGAGCAGCGCGAAATGCAGCTCGCGCTTGAAGCGCGCCTGCGTTCGGCCTGCTTCACAGGCGAAGCCATCTCCAAGCAAGCGCAGTAAAGTTGCCAAGGCAGTCGTCCTCATCGATGCCGCTGCCAAGGTCCCTGCTGCTAACCCTGTTCTAGATCATGAGCCTTTGACTACAGTGGAGGGCCAGACTATGACTACACCGGCTACTGCTGCTATTGCAACTATTGCTGCTCCTACAGCCAGGTGTGCCGGCCCAGCGTCGACTCCTGTTCAAGACGAGGTTCAAGAGGTGATAACACAAGAGGTACGAGAAGCATCCATAGCCAAACGCACTCAGGTAGCGTATACAGGAAGCCTCACCATCTCACGCTGGATTGTAGACACGAAGAAGGTGGAGTCACCTAAGTATTTCGATGGAGATGAACAAATTGACCTTGAGTGCTTTACTGCTGCAGATTTTGAAGCATTTCTACTTGAAAAACGGAAACAGTCGGAGTGAGCTCGCTTAATGGTTTTTGAAGCGCAATCAAAGCTTTTTATCGACGACAGGAAATCGCTCTCCCTGTTGCCTACGAAAAAAACATGTCAACGTTTTTCTAGGGGTTAAAAGAAAGCAGGCTACGAAAACTCAATCCAGCGCTCCACGAGATTCTGGAAAGACCCACTGCCATATTCGCTCTATCAAAAGTTTGTTGTGATTTTTAAGTCGTCAAGACGGTGGATTTGTACACTTATTTCTCACTACCCAGTAGAATCTCATGTGTCGCTCGGAGTCAGTTCAAACGCTTAGTTCGGAGCATTTGAGGGTTCATGATGACAGTGTAGGGTTCACCAAGCACAAGTCAAAGACAAATCAGGAGGGAGCGGACCAAAGGACCCTCTGTATATGTACGCAAATCCACTAAACCCCGCTACGTGTTGGGTTACTGTTCTCGTGATCTACCTAGCCTGTCGACCAACACTGGAATCAGGCCCACTTATACTGGGTCTCAACAAAAGTCGCGTTGGCACCTTCGACCCGTAAGTGCCGTCTTGTAGAGCTTTCTGTGGCTACGATAGTACGTCTTGTCCGAGAAGCGCAGTCCGAGAAGCGCAGGCGATTTCACAAACAATCCAATAGCAAACACAAGCTAGGTCACCTACAACTTGAACTGATCAATTTTAACCAATCGGATTGCATAGCATTGCCGTAGCAAATCCATACTACGTTTTTGCCAGATAAGTGAATACTTCACAAAAATGGGATTTTTGGACCACGTAGTCATTGACATCGGTACAAGTTATGTTGTGTTGTAGCTATCCGCGGTGCATATCGTTAAACGTAAGTACGAACGACAGTAATACTACGTGTACATGTACCACGTTCTACAATGGATGTGGAACGTCTAAAGTGCATCTCATTATTACGTTTAACATGTTTTGCTTAGTTATGGTATGGTGCTAGTTTCAAGTTGGCCTGAACTGCCAATGCTAACAACTGTTGTAGGGGTGGTGAAATTGTCGAAGAAGCCTTGCAGCAGACAAAAATGACCATGGATCTTGCGACCTTGTCTCCATTGACTTCGAGTAGTTAGTTCATGGTCGTCTGGTGCAGGGTTTTGTCCATTCTTTGTCTGTGGGTCTTCAAAGTCCTCGTGGTTATCAGCTTCATCATGGTTGGTGTACGAGTCGTAGCTGGCATCTGCCTTATCTTGTTCTTCCTCTTCGTCCGTATTATACCGTTCGACTCCAGCGCTCATTTCTGCCTCATTATTTGCTTCCTCGTCGTGAGACGCACTACTGTCAGAACGCTCGTCGCCTTCACTGATGTTTCCGTCTTCCCATTTTTGACGAATTAAAAACTCTTGCGCATGCTCTTCAGGAGGTGTCACTTCGTCAACGATATTGTCAGGTGCCTCGCTGTTCCCATCTGACGTCGTTGTGTGTTCCAATGCAGGAAACACGATCACTTCATGGCCGAATAAGTCCAGGTCCAGCTGAAGAAATGTCACTAAATACCTAGCACAAACGTGTTGCTCGCGGATATCTTCCCCTGTAGCTATGTTTGTCTGGAAAGACGAAATTCTGAGCCGTTCGAACATGGAGCAGAGACTCTGCGGGGAAATCCTTCGGCAGGTTGACCGACCCGAGTTAGAATTAAAGACGCTTACAATCAGATCACAATTGACATCCTGGATTAACTTCCGTCGAAGCGTTTGGTCCGACCATTGCTCCGTGTGAATATCTTCTTCAACAGCATCTAGAGCGACCTCAGCCAAAAGATAACAATTTCTCCAGACCAAGCCGGACTGAATCAAGATATGATTGCGTATTGGCATCGTGAATATTTGCGAGGTGGAATGTAGAAAGTGTTGTCTGGATCGTTTTTTCTTCAGTGTTGCTGTGCTTATTGATCTGCTGGGACATGGCTGAAGCTGGGTATTGATGTGCGAATTCAGAATCAGTTCGTTTCGTAGTGTGTCAGGATCGTTGCTAGGAACTGAAATGATGTGGAGGTGCTGAATAGCAGCAATAGCCATTCGTTCCATGCTAAGTGTACGCTTTTGGCCCTTGGCGGAATCAAAAAGGAGGCTATAGAGGTCATCAACACCTGCTTCAACTTTGAGTACCGTGCCAGACTCAGAAGCCAACGACGTGCACCGCGATGTAGGTAAACTGTCAAAGACCTGAAAGCGTATAGCAAGCTCAACATCTTCATCAATTTTCGTCTTGGTATTTGACGGTAAACGTACTGGATGAGTTAGCGCAAATACATGTGCTCTCTTCTTGGTGTTACCAATCGAGCCATTGTTCTGTACCTCGACACTTGTAATTTCGACGCACTGATGTAGGCAGAAAGCTACAAGACCTGGTGAAGCATCAAACCTCATCGCTTGGTCAATTTTTCTCGAAAGACTTGGCACTAGGAATATCATTTCGCCTTGATCTGTGCCAAGCAGTGCAAAACTAATGTGATCGCAAATTCTGCGAGCAATTTCTGGCATCGATAGGTTGGTCCCAGCTGCTGCTGCCGTCTCAGCGGCCAACGATGATGAACTACTCTTGTCGAGAAGTTCGTGCGTCATCGCCTTGGTAATACTCAATTTATACTCGCACTGGAGTTCGCCATTGTACGCAAAGACGTCAAATCCGTACGGGTTGGTAACGCCATCTCCACACAATACTGTCAGGACGAGATAAGTACCACCAACAAAGCGACCTGTCTTGAGCAGTTGGTATTTTGCATCTCCCGAGTTTTCACTTTCTGGTTTCTTTACACAGAGATCTCCAACAAATTTTGTCGGTGCAACCGCTGTGGAGCTACGTCCTGATGTGTTTTCTGTGAAGTGATCATCCATACCAGGATTGCTAGGGCATGTACTTCTCTCCCTGCGAGGAGATTGCACATGATTGTTCGTGTTGGAGCTTACCTCAGGTCCCCCATTAACATCCAAACTGCTATGTGGAGTAGGAATTGGGGGCAGAGACGGTTGCTGAGGCATCGCCTTTCGGAGCGATCGAAATCCTGGGGTCATATTCAGCTGCAATTTCTTCGGTGGAGATGGAATAGACTTGATTGGGTGAGCAACTGCAGGAATTCTAGGCAAAGACTCTGGATGACTTGTGGTTGAGAGCAAACCAGGCTGTCTTGGTGAGGAACCAAAGCAACTACGACTTTCGTCAGTACAAGTACTACGTTGCTTACGTCGACTCGCCACAGTATTCGGAAATTCACTGATGGACGAAAGGTATGCCACATTTTTCTGCCAGTCGCGCCGAAGATCATCGTTGGAATAATGAGATACGCATTTACGAATTCGGTTGTAGACTTCTGCGTTGTCAACTTTGATTTCCTTCAACCGCCTAGTTCGAAATGGTGCATTCAGTGATTTCCTTCTGGACACCGTAGGTGGTGCTGCTACATTTCCATGGTGAATCTTCACAATATCATCACTACCCAGACCAGGAACAGGTGCTACTCCTCGAAATTCCTCCATTTTCGCTAGTGATCGCTGAAACTCGTCCAGAGAATGCTTTCGCTGGATAGCATCGCTATCCAAGCAAAGCGTCTCACTTTTCCCGACACTACCATTGTTCTTACTATCGCTTTTGTCCGACGATGAACCATCAGTTAACGGCAAGTCATCTGGTCCACAGGATATTGACAAAACGTTCCCTGTCGTCGAACGTGTTGGTCTCAGGTGAAATGACGTAGAAGATCGTGATACAATAGACTTGGGTATGATACCATGTAAATGCGATTTAACACCGGTGATTTTCTTTCGGTGGACCTCTTGGGCTTTTTCCACTTCTCGAGCACGACAAATTTTGCTGCTCGCTTTCTCGGCACGATGCATGGTTCAATCGTCGTTGGTTCTTTACTGAGCAGTTCGTTCCGTTCTCGAAGAGATCAGGGTGATATCATCAACACGCAGACTACGGTTGCTACTGGCAAACAGCTTGTCTTCCAGTCCACGGCTTCATTCATAAATACATGCGAAAAACGCATCGATTGCATCTGCATAAGAATAGCTTGGCAAAGTGTCAATTGGATCTCCACAATAATCAGCTTGTTTTCCACCCACATCGACACTTGGTCTGCAGGTTCTCATCCATGTGCACCAACAGATACAAAATGTGTACTTAAGTATTCACCGATGAGTGATCCCTTATTCCAAATCGATAACATCATCCAACTGGTAGTATTCCAAAATACTGCGAGGGATCATAGTAGAACTATCAGGCCCGCTCCTCGGTCGAATATATCACTTAATCTCTATAGTAAATCTCAATAACGAGAGAAGCCGACGAAAAACAACAGTTGAATCAATCGACGACGCGTTCTTCTGCGAAATAGCGTTCTTCTGCATCGCGTTGCATCTCGTCAAAGTCATCCAGAGCTTCATCTGCATCGATTTCTGCGTAATTCACATGCTCATAATCGTCTCCGTTCAAAAACCTGCTGCTCATAATTTCAACGAGTTGTTGCCGTCTTTCATCAACAGAATACAACGTCCACTCTTCTTCTTCCTCGTCTTCTTCCTCTTCCGCATTATCTTCCTCATACAATTTCTCTAGTCTCCGCTGCTCAATCTTCTCATCCGCAGCACTGAATTCTCCCCACGTTTGCTGCTCCGCCATTCGTCGCGTTTCCATCTCATTACGTTGACAAGTTTCCATCAAGAACGAGGACAGAGTCTGTTGTCCATTGTCTTTCACGACTGCATCTTTATCCAGATTCAGATATTGCCCCAAGTAAAAGTGGAACAGCGCCGGACTGCGCTGCTGCATCATACTGTCCGAGAAATAGTTCTCTTCATCCGTTG
>NBNE01001675.1:0-10619 GCA_002215365.1 Phytophthora megakarya | reverse complement strand
AATACCAAGCGGTGGAGAAGGCCCGACGTGCAAGAATTCACAACGAGAAGCTCAGTCGCAAAGAGCAAGCCGCAGTACCAAAAGGTATGAACGATGACTCGCCCGATGAAGACTCGGAATCGAAGTCTCTATTTCGACCTGGAAGCCGAGTTTAGCTGTATATGGAGCGGGTGAAGCCATGATTAGTAAAGAAGCTGGCTCACCGATGGCATGGTCCCTTCAGAGTAAAGCAGAAGGTCAAAGAGTTCGTGTACGAGCTCGAGTTACCAGATAAAAGTGGGTATCGGTTCTACCCGGTGGGACACGTCTCTCGACTGAAGGGTGTAAACCAATTCTGTGACCGGCCAAAGGCGCGACTAGCTCGAGATGTTGCCGAAGAAGCAAGATTTGACTTCGACGAGGAGCTGTTGCCTGAAGACAGCTGGATGCCAGACGAAGTTGCCGGCGAATTCGACGTGGAAGCAATTTTGGATGACAGAACACCGATGTCAACCAGCACGGATCGGCCGGTGCGTGAATTTGAGGTGAAGTGGGTTGGCTACGAGTCAACTACATGGGAACCAGCCTCGAACTTGTCGTGTGGAGGTCTCCTGTATGACTACTTGCGGAACAAGAAGAGTGAGCAACGTCTACAGGCGGTCTAAGTCGCGGACGAGGTCTGAAAGTCGAAAATATCATGATGAACGAACTGGTTGTCAGGCAAAGCAGCTCACAATACCAGACGAAAATTGCTACTGCTGTTGTAAGAATGCATGAAATGGATATGACATGTATTTCTCGAACTGCGATGGATATGGAAATGACAAAGAAAGAATTAAATGATTAACTACTCTGTAAAATTCTGGAACGACAAACAGATAACTCAGATTTCGGCGACGACGCCGGACGTCGACGGCGGAGATGAATCCGCGGAGAGCAGGGTCAAAGCAACTTCAGTTGCCGCATCTTGAGGGTCGACCGGGGTGTCGCCAGAATCTTGGTTCAAGTCCAAAGTGACGGTGGAATCAGCGTCGTCCTCTGCAACCTCACCTTCCTCCATCTCTTCGTCTTCGTCAGCTCCACGAAAAGCACGATCCCACGAAGAGTCAATGTCCTCCGGCTCCAAAGACGTGTCAGGGACGATCGGTGGACTGAGAGCTTCGACTGTCGAGTTGGCAGGAAGAAAGAGAGGCACGTGAGAATTGCACATAACATACACCGTGTTGTATGGGTGCTCCTCCGGGCAAGTCAGCCAATCCGCGCGGTACGGCTCCGACTTGTCCACCAGCGCAGCCTCCGCGCACCAATCCGCCGGACCAGGAACCCACATGAGGTTCTCGATAGTGTAGAATGGCAGAGTCCGGTCCAGCAGAGTCTCAATTGGAAGAGTAGCGTCAGGACCGACGCACCATGGCCTCATGCGGCCTGGGAGAAAAGTCCGCAGGTTGTCGGCTCGGTCAGCACGCTTCTTGTTGTACGTGAACCAACCTTTCTTCAACCGCTCGAGAGCCACCTTAAATTTGCGGCGCTCGTCGGAGTCCTTGATGGTGGAGAGCCGAGCACCCATCCCAGACAGGAAACACTTCACAGCTTCTGGGGTGTGCTTGCACTCGTAGATGGCAAAGCTCATCACAACTTGCTTCTCGTTGCCATAGCCGCGGAGCTACCGCCAAACTCCACAGGTCCGCTCCGGGGAGTTGGCTCGCTGGGAAATGTGGGAATCCAGCTGGAAGTCGGTGGTGTCGAAAGGACAGGCGTGTTCAGGCCACAAGTCCATTGCCTTCCGTCAAGGGTGATTAGGATCCATGAACTTCCAAAACGCTTCGATTCCCACTGTCGTGCACTTGATCTCGGCTTCGGAAGGCACGGGGAAGGCAGGAACGCCCGCTCGAGCTTGACCCAGTCCTTCTGCGCACTGCCGGTGATGAACTCAGGAGCCACGTATGGGGTCAGCATGTCGGAAGCGCGCTGGGCAAGCTTAACCAACTCTGGGTACTTTGAGATCCAGTCGGGCAAATTTGCATCCAAAGTAGACTCGTCAGTAACATCGTGCGACTTCGCTTTCTTGGAGAACCGAGAAGTCTTTGATGATGACTTGGACTTGTTCTTCGAAGGTGTCACTTTCTTGGTTTTAGCCGACGACTTCTTCTTTCCAGCCGGCTTGGACGAGGCCTTCTTCTTACCTTTAGGCGATGACTTGGAGTCAGACCCGGTCGCGGAAGCAGGCTTGGCCTTGGACTTGGGCTTCGTGGAAGACTCCACTGCATGAGAACTTGCAGCGGACGAACTTGCAGGAGCTGGAACATCGAGTGTATTGTAAGGAAGATCTTCCAGACACTGGCTCTCCGGACGAAGCTTGGATAGCTCGCTCTCTTCATCTTCGTGAGTTTCAGAGCCCTCTGACGCCGACGAATCTTGATCTGAGCTCGACTCAGACTCGGCCTCAGATGAAACTGGAACGACAGATTCATCCGACGACGAGCGGCTAGAATTAGTCTTGGCGCCAGTCTTCTTGGAGTAAGATTTCTTCTACTTGAATGAAGACTGGGTCGACTGGCCAGGCGATGACTTGGAGGTAAGAGACTTGATGTCGGAACGGGAACCTCCATTCCAGCCAAGCGAAAAGAGGACCGAAACTCGGAACTCATGGCAGCCTTGCGCTTCGGGGTAAGGCGAGGACTCGACATCGACTCAGCATCCGACACCACCACATCCACCTTCTTAGGAGCAGAGCCAGCCTTATGCTGAGCAGGTGCGGGAACACTCGACTTGCTCGAAGACGACTTGCTCGACGACGACTTGAACGACGACTTGGATGACGGTCGAGATTTCTCTGCCGGAGTTGGAGGAGAGGCAGGAGGAGAAGCCTTCTGTTTCTTCGGCTGTGCTTGGGAGGTCGTCGTAGAAGAGAGAGTTGCCGAACACTCACGACCCTCTTCAAGAGCGTCCTCACCAGAGTCACCACCACCGAAATCTACATCCTCGTCATCGGAATCATCGCGACGTCGCTTGCCCTTGCCTTTCTTCCCCCCGGAAACTGGTGGAGCGGGAGGTGTGGGGGCAGGTGGCGAGTGGGCAGGAGGGGCAGTCGGCGACTGTGACGATCCTGCAGGTTCAGCCGAAGGTGGCACCGAGCTCGAGCTGGATCCAGCATCAGTGACAAACAGCGGTCCAGTCAGTGTGATCGAAAGTGAACGGGACTGCGGCGACGTAGGAGCTGCCGCTACCGGCTGCGGAGTGCTCGGAGCCGGGCTTGAGGGCGTGGAAACACTGGAATCCTGAGAAGCCGACGTGGATGGTCGACGAGCAGAGACCGTGAGCGGGGCAGGATCTGGCAAACCTGCAGCAGCAGCAGCTTCTTCCACCTCATGCTGCTTCTCAGCGCGTATCCCCGCGAATCGAACCTTCGCGCGAGCGATATTTTCGGCGAGCGTGCCATGATCGCGGCCATCCTCCAACCAAATCTTGTAAACAGCCTTCAGAGCACGGCGAGTTTGAGAATCAGGAGCTAAAGTCTCCCAGTCAATTTTGTCGAGTTCGAAGCCTATGGTCAAGAAACAATGATCGATAAGTCAGCTGAGACAGAAAAACATGTGGAAAACGAGAACTCTCCTTCAACCATGAGGACCAAGGCTTCAGGATCCATATCCTCCAGTCGAAGACGCGAACTTAGAGCCGAGTTGGCTTTCTCGAGACGCTAGATTCGACGAACGAAGTCTCGGTTACGCTCTCGAAGTTTGGACGTCAGAGTAGTCTCTTTCGGGTCAGTTTGACACAGAATCTTGTGAAGATGTTCGTGAGACTTCTTGAAAGCTTGAATCCCGACCAAATACTCAGAGTGACCATGGTTCACCTCCTTGGTCAGGTTCTCATTGCTGCGAAGCGCCAACTAGAACCGGTTCTCGAGCTGGTCGTACATCTCCTGATGACGCGTGATCACGGCGTTCATCTCGCTGATCTGGACATTCAACGAGGCCTCGCGCGACTTGACCAACTTGATCTCTTTGTGAGCAGCATCACGGTCAGCCGAAAACTGCTGAGCCCAAGTCTCCGCGTTGGCGCGAGCACACTGCTCCGAGAAAAGTTTGTTATCCATGACTGTGTGAGACACTTCAGTCGACTTGAGAGACGCTTGAGCCGCAGCTAGCTCTCGTCCAACCTCTGTTAAAGCGTCAGCTGAAACTGGTTCGCTGCACGAAAGAACATCCTCGTAAGACCGTGCGGCATCCAGTCGACGCTTGGGATTTGTGCGGCCACGGACGTTCGGGCCCCAGTGTAGTGTTGCGTAGAAGCGCAACATCTCAGCGAGCCCGCCGTCCATCGCCTGACAGACGTTCTCCAGTGTGTACTGCGACGACGAGTTGAGGAGCTCCCAGAGTCGCTCCTCGCTCAGAGGAGTCGAAACGTGGGAACCAGCCACAGGACGATCTGCGGCACAGAGGGTGGTCGCCTGAAAGATCGGGAGTCAGCAGGTGGAAATGAAACGATTCTACGTAAAACGTACCGTGGAATTGGAACGAGTCAGCAGGTGGAAATGAAACGATTCTACGTAAAACGTACCGTGGAATTGGAACGAGTCTCAGTCGCCGGTGCAGAAACTGATGGTTCGTCCGAATCGGAGTCCGAGTCTCCAAACGAGTTTGGATCATCGGCAGTCATGTCAATGACTGGAGGAGCTGTGGGCTACGAGTGACGAGTGTTAGTGGAATGGTGATGACGAGAGTGAGATGGTGATGATTATCGATGGAATAAGTGGAGTTGTCATCTGCGACGACGCAGCAAGTGAATAAGATGTAGCGGTGAGCACAAGATCCAATGGCATGATACGGCTGAAATGGATACGTACCGGAGTTGCAGTTGGAGGTGCGATGCCGCTGCCGATGGAGACGCTGTCTTGGATTCAGATGACGATATAAGCGCAACGACACTTACCAGAGAGGTGGCTCGTATTCCTGCGGAGGCAGTTGTGATGTTGGGTTTCCAGCAAAAGCGACTTGCCGGCGCGAGTGCTGTGTTGGTGAATGGGATGGACCTATGGGAGCCGTCGTTGGAAGTTCTCAGTCAACAAACAGTGACCCACGCAACCGGACTTTACCGGACTACGACTCGTGGCCAACGTTCGTAGGTCCCTCTATAAGGACCTTCAACCAGCCAAGTCAATGTATCGGGAGTTGAGTACGACACACTAGGTGACCCGTAGTCGAGATCCGCACTTAGGCGAGTCATCGTCGGGTGATTGGTCGAGTCGTCGATAGCCGTTTGAGAGTCGTTAGCTTAGTCGCATTTATACTTGATATTTGTATACGCTATAGTAGGAGTTAGGACTAGTCCTTAACGCCTACTAGGGCGGAGAACAGAACAGAATTTGCTACTTAAACAAGACTTCTTTTGGGTAAGTCCCAATAGAATAAAGTCACTTAGGTGGCATATATGTCTGTTGGTGGACTCGGTTGAAGAACTCATGTCCATCCGTGGCAAGACCAAGCGCTAGGTGTGAGGTTTGGTCGTATTGAAGGCCGACGAGTAATCGTCGAAGACTGGAAGCACATTCCCAGTAATCTTACTGCCGGAGCAAGAGCCCGGTACCCCTGCGTCTAGCTGAAAATCAAGCACCTTCCACCACTGAAGGGCAGGCAGGGTCAAGTTGAAGAAGAAGAAGAAGACGACTTGGAGTGCTCGTTCCAAGGACGTCAGTTTTGGTCGACCTACGACCTACCACCTTACCAGCGCAGCGTCCAGTGGAGCCCGGAAGGGATTGAACCAAGGACTATCGAGTATAGTCATTTGACCCCGCCGTGGTTAGCTCTTTGCGAAGCTGACGAATTGTTGTGAGTGGCGGGAGGGGTATAATCGTGAATCCCAACACGACAGAGATCCTCATGTGCTGCGACCATTTGGGAGTCAGCCGATCCGAACTGCCTGGTATATAAATTTCGACAAGGTGCAGCTAACAACAGCGGCTGGGCCTTTGATGCTGTGCCAATTAAGAGCCTGGGTGCATGAAGGAGAAACGGAGACGTTGTCGGCCATTCTCTCTCATTTCGTGATGCAAAGCCTAGGCTATTCGGTAGACGCGCTGTTAGCAGAAGCACGCGAGCAGCAGGAAGAAATTGACGTGGAAGAGATGGAAACAGGTCAGGAAACGTCTGGTGTCAGTCGCCTTTGTCGAGTGAGCGGTCGGGTTACATGGCACGATCGACTGGCTGGAGAAGACGACGACGAGATGCTGACAGCGACGCCGGAGTTGCCGTCGCCACCACCAGATGATGATGTGCGTGGAGCGTTAGCCGCATGAGTCGCTGAAGCCGAACGAGAGGGACTCCACGGGGAACAACTCACGCGGCTCCAAAACTACTCGAAGGGTATCATGACGTGTTCCTCCTTTCGTTTGGACGGGATCCTTCAGTTCGAGTTACACCTCTCCGGGTGCGGGTACGCGAAGGCTCGACACCGGTGAAGTGTCGGTCCCGCGGCACATTAATGAGCTACTAACGGCTGGACTCGTGTATATGAATAACAGTAGTGGGTACGCATCCCCGCCTCGGATTGTGCCGAAGACTCTGCCTGGAGACTACCGGATGACAGTGGATACGATGTCGGTGAACGCGATCACGGACCCGTACATTTTGCCGATGCCGCACCTGGAAGTCACGCTTGGACTGCTAGATGTTTCGAAGGTGTATTTCAAGCTGGATTGGTTTCGCGGGTATTGGCAGTTGCCACTACACGTAGACTCCAGAGAGCTTTTTACGATCATGACGCATCGGGGCATGGTGATGCCAACTCGGGTCCTCGTGGGTGGCACGGACTCGGTAGGATACTGTCAGAATGTGGTGGAGGAGATATTTCAGCCTCTACTGTATCACGGCTTGTTAACGTGGCTAGATAACATTGTCGGGTACGCGACAACCATCGATGAGCTCCTCGATACACTGGAGAAGATTCTTGCAGCATGTGCAGAGTACGGTTTGAAGCTCCATCCAGACAAGTGCAGATTTTTCCTCACTTCGGCAAAATGGTGTGGAAAGGTGGTTGGTGCTGCTGGTCTATCGCATTGATCGTCGCGGATTGAGGGATTGACGAATCTTCCTATGCCTACTACAGCTGCGGAGCTCCAGCGACTGATATGTGCAGTGAACTGGATGCGTCAGTCAATCCCCAACTTTGCTGAGATGGTGTCGCCACTCATGCATTTACTTGACGTAGCGGCCAAAATAGCCCAGAGTCGGAAAACCGCGAAGCTGTCTAAGATTCTGCTGGCTGGGCTAGGTAGGAACGGCTCGCATGTTCAATTCATCAAGAAAGTCAAAGGTGCGTTGCTAGAGAGGGTTCCCTTGGCGCACCCTGCCCCGAACATGGCGATTTTCCTGTACACATTTGCCTCGCTTGATTTTTGGGGTGTTGTGTGCACGCAGGTTCCAGAGAAGGAGCTGGAATTGACGATTGAAGAGCGGCACCACCGTCCATTGGCATTTCTTAGTGACCGTTTTGTCAACGCCTAGTGGCGCTGGCCAATAGTGGGAAAGGAGGAGTACGCTATCGTGGAGTCGGTGAAGCCCTTGGAATACCTGTTGCAGCGTCCAAAGAGATTTCAGCTCTTCACGGATCATCGGAACTTGGTGTATATTTTTGATCCGTATGCTGCCGACACGGGTATGCATAGATACCAGGCGGACAAACTACAACGGTGGGCTATGGTGTTGACGGTCTATCGTTATGTGATTGAACACATCAGCGGAGAAAATAATGTGTGGGCAGACATCTTAAGTCGCTGGAAGACAACTGAGCCCGTGAAGACTCCTGTCTCGAGGCTGAATGTGTTAGCCTGTTTCTCCGTTGATGAATCCAGATTTCCAATGGCCCGTCCTGAAGGAGATAACCAGCTTACAGCAGAGTACCGATCGCCCAGATGCAGTACAGTGGGGCCGAGGAACGAGGTTGCTATGTGATCTTTGGTGACAAGGTGTGGATTCCACCAACAGCTGAAGATCTCATGCAGTGGATTTGCGTTATTGGGCATGCGGGTGGCAGCGACCATCGTGGTCAAAGCCCTACGTTGCAGGCGATCCAAGCTTGGTGCTGGTGGGAGTCCATGGAAACATACGTCAAGTCGTATGTCAAGCAATGCATCCATTGCCTATCAACAGCAGGGCGAACCGAACCAAGGCCATACGGTCCGGCACTTCATGCAACCAAACCAAATGAAGTCCTGTACTTCGACTATCTCGCGCTGCCTGAAGACGAAGACACGCACAGCAAGTATGTGCTTGTGATCAAAGATGATTTCAGTGGATTTGTGGAGGTTATACCATGTACAGCAGCAGATTCGTCGACTTGTGCGCACGGCCTCCTACAGTGCTTTCAGTGTTTTGGTGTAGCGACCACGGGGGTATCCGATTAGGGTGCGCATGTCAAAAATGCTGTGATCGATACCCTTGCATGTGTGTTAGGAGCCCAGCACCACTTCGTGACGGCTTACTGTCCCTGGGCGAACGGGACGTGGAAGTTGTCAATCGGCTGCTGTTAAAGTCCCTTCGCACTTTACTCAATGAGAGGAAGATCACACCAGCACGATGGGAATCGGTGCTGGGTGTAGTCCAGACAGCGCTGAACCAACCAGCTGATCGACTAGGTAACCGTGCCCCGGTGATGGCGTTCACTTGCCTGCCGGCGGTAACTCCTCTTTCAGCAGTGTTCACTATGGATGAGAAGGTGGTTGAGCTCACCAAGGACGAGGTTGACAAGCTGCATCAGCAGCATTTTCGCGAAGTGGCGAGCGTTCTGGAGGCTATGCACCGCAGGGGTAGTGCAAACAAGTGACAGCTGTCGACGGTAAGCTTGTGACAGACGCGCGGCTAAAGCTAATGAAGCTCTCTTTAGCAATGGTGATTTCATGCTGGTCGCCAACGTGATCGAATATCCCAATAAGTTGACCATTAAGTGGCAATGCCCCAATAGGATCGTCAACTGTGTTAGTGACTGGATCTTCGCGGTACAAGACCTGCTTGAGCCATTCACCATCACGACTCACCGTGCCTCTCGCCTGCGGTTTTACGCGGAACAACATCGTGACGTCACCGAGGATTTGTTCCAACACGCGCTGCACACCAAGGGAGGACACCTGGTGGAAGACTTTGAGGGAATTCGGCTAAACTCAGTGACAAAAATGGGAGGCGCAAGTGAAGTGGCGTGGACTCGACAAATTGGAGAATTCGTGGGAGCCATACACTTCGCTACATACAGATGTACCTGTATTGCTGCAGCGATACTGTGACCAGCACGAAGGCGACCTGGCGTTTGCGCGCATGCCCCCGGCGCACGCCCGTGCAGGGATTGACCGCCATCGCCGAGGCGGTACTCAAACCTCACGTGGTCGTGATTAATCACGGTTAATCAATCCTGAGCCGAGCCATCATGGAGAGGGAAGTGTTCGGGTTGCGGCCAGAAGGACAGAGCAGATGGGTGAGTCATATGTTCAGACTCACTTCAACATGGAAGCCACCACTTCAACGTGGAAGCCATCTAGTATCCAGAATCAGTGAAGGCAGCGAAGATAGGCTACGGGTGCAAGGGGCCACATCGGGAGGCGTGCCACGTCTCTGTGCATAGCAACAAGAAGCTACAGCAGGCTAGGTGACATCCAGGAGAACAGACTGTCCAGTAACAGGAGCTACAACAAGCTACAGCAAGCTGGGCGACATCCGGGAGAGCAGACTTGCCAAAGGTACGAGCTAGGAGGCGCTGGAAGGGATGAGAGATATCGTAGCTACCTGCTAAGCCCCAATATATGTTTCTCACTTTGCAATCTACTTCGAATTGCGCAAGACAAAGTTTCGGGCTGTCCAAGCCCGGGGTTCAGATCTGTTTGTGTGGGCATTCAAATATTCCAATTTTACAACTGGATTCGTTTCTCACCTGAAAGATGTCTGAAATATAGGTAGCATTAGATTTCAATTGAATACATTATCAACTTGACCTTAACGGTCGTGTACCAGCCTTCATCACATCTTTCATCAACCAGAAAGGTTTTATAATCGAAAGGTAGTAAGGTAGGTCCTGTTGTGACGATGCAACCTGAAATTCAGGTGGCCACCGCAGCTGCCCTGACTGGAGAGCCGGAACTGGGAATGTGGAATGACGTCCCTGACCAACGGACATCCTGAATTACGGGAGTATATCCCGGATATCGCATGTAACCCGAATGGAGATACCAAGTACGTCCCGAATAGCACGCGCAGCCTGGATGGATATCACGTAACCCGAATGGAGACATTACGTGCAACCCGAATGGAATACAACCTGAATGTCGAGGTGGACTATTCAGCTGATGATGTGGTGGTCCAAGATGCCCGACATTACATACGCCAGTGCCGACAAAAGGTCGAGCTGGACCGACGTCAGACTACTTGAAAACCATACTGAAGAGGAGATGAGACCTGTGTGAAGAGTCAGCTGATGCTGCCAATTCAAGGAGGGCCATGTGTCAACATGTGATGTGTGTGCCCAGGCCGATCGATGATGTGACAACCCAAGTATACAAAGACCAAGTCATCCAGGCGGTGTGTAATCACGAGACAACAAAGACCGAATAATTAGAACATTCAAAGATCAAGATATTACAAGAACCTGAAGATCATGAA
>NBNE01001674.1:0-11459 GCA_002215365.1 Phytophthora megakarya | reverse complement strand
TAGAGTGCTGCGCCGTTTCGCGGCGCAGCCAACTCGCTTGTTTTAAATAAAATAATAATTAAAGAGTTTATTTTTTAAGTGACAGGGTTAGGGTACTTTTTAGCACAAGTGCTTCTTTACTATGAATACTTGTAATGGCTACCGAGAAGCCATTTTCTTTGTATTATGGGACTTCATGTCATGGCCAATATCGTATGGTGTTTTTCTGCTAATAGAGGATGTTAGCAAACTCGTATTCGCGAGTTGGTGTACAAAGACAGATGCGCTGTGGCGTCTAAGTTAGCGAACTGGTAAATGAGCACTCGTATACGTACAGGATTTCTCGAGAAACTCATAGGACTTCTTACGAGACGACCTTGGCGTATGATTGGCTGTATTTGACCGTTCCCCCTCGACCCGTGAAACACCCAAATCCTGCAGCATGGCTCGCGGAGACACCGCGGAGGGAAGCACCTCTGCACCAAGCATCCCGCCATCCCCTGACGGTGATGACCTCAACACTTCGTATGAGTCTGGAGTAGTCGGTGATGACCCAGAACATGACAAACCATCTGAAGCAAAGCGTGGTTCTCGAGGTAAATTTTCTTAAGAGCAAGATCTCGTCCTTTTGTGCGTCTGCCGTTTAGTGCTCGTGCATTCTCAGATAGTTTTAAGACTCTTAAAACATAGTACCTGAAATGGACGGACGGGAGTGAATTCCGTAGCGGGTCGGGCGAGCAGGAGACGGAGAAGATGAGGCTTCTAGCGGGAATAACTAGTCTGGAAGATGATACCAAGCGAGCTCGCAAAGACAAGAAGTCAGCCAAGGCACAGACGGAACAGGACAAGGGCACCACGGGTGACAAGCTGATGGAAGACGCAGAGTAGAGACTGTTGAATGGTGTTGTGCGGGAGGGCGCTAACCGCCCTCCTCTCGCTACCAAGCAGACAGGCGTGTCCTGTCTACCAGTGAGAAAATTAACCAAATGAAACGAAAACCTTTTATATCTGTTAATTGTTATGATTACCAAGTACTAAAGGAAAGTTCAGATCGCCATCTGCGATCTGGATACAACGCAGGGACCTACCTGCCATCCAATAGTGCGATGACGATTAGAGGCGAGGAGTAGAGCTGTCGAGGTCACAGTCCGAAGACGTGCTCACTTCCTATTTTGCCTCAGACCCCGAGCACAGTCTAGAGCATAGGCAATTAGGATAGAGGAATAACTGAATAAATACACTATAGTGAGCTTCCTATTAAGTGTTGCCTAAGGTTTCATTTTAACAGAGACTCTCAGAGCGCTCCGCGGGCGCCACGTCAAAAAACGAGAGACTGAGAAGAAGCGTCAACGCGATGATGCACTGGCCCTTACCGACAAGCAGTTAGAAAGTGAGGCTGAACACTTTCGCGAGATAGCTCGTGGGCGTGAACTTCATGAAAGGCAGCTCGAGTTCGAGCGCCACAAATATGAAACCGATCAGGCTTTGCGGCAGAAGGAGATGGCGTTGCACGCAGCGCATTTAAACCGAGCGTGTCGAACGAGACCGTGATCGTCGTGAGTGTCAAGTGCGGTTTGCTGCTCTGGTAGAAATTGTTAAAAGTTTGTGCAGAACTAGAGCTCTATTTTCTTTAGAAAGTTAGCCTAGCAACCAAAAGTACGCGTGCAATGACGGAGGATCAACACCAAATTATTTGCTGTTCTTGTTGGCTCGAAATATCGTTAGGCAGTTCGTCAAAAAGATACATGCTTTGTAGATTATAGCCACAGGGACCTTGCCGAGCATCGTTTTTGGGGGAAGTCACACGCGGCCCAATGCTGCATGATTTCGCCATAAGACCACTCCACTTCAATTCGTAGTTTGCTCATGATAAAATTGAGATGCTCTTGTGTCGCTGTACGACCGGTTACAGGGAACGGCGACGCAAATACGTCGTTGCGTCGGTATGCAGCGTCACCATACATGACAAAACCAACAAAGCGTCCATCAGTCCGAATCGCGTCCTCTAACTTTGACGCACGCAACACAGTGAGGTCCTGGCTGTGGCCTTTAACAGGACCAAATGAATGTGCAATGAAGCCATCCGGGGTGACGACGGTTTGGAATTTTATGCGGTGCTTGCGCTTGTGGCAACTATACAGAATTTGCTGCATTATTGAGGTCCCTCCAGGCCGACACGCAGCTCTATTAGTCCCATCAATAAAACTCCATACTCCACTCATGATGCCACCACTTTTTTCCGCCACCGCTCTTGAAAACACCGGAAGCTGCTGAGCGAGACGATCTGCGTCAAAGTATAGTACACGTTTGCAGTTGCGCACGATGAAAAAGAGTACGTAGTAAAAGACGTTGCTCAATCCTGGATAACGCCGACCATACTTCGAGATCACTCCAGCGGTCGGGATACGTTAGACACTCCAAAAAGATGCACATCGCTTCGATACTGAAGCACTTGGTCCTCTCACGGGTTATTATAACGACTGGGAAGCGTAGTGCAGTTGCAAGAGCATGAATCTCGCCCTTCGTAAAGCGATAATACATCTTGCAGTACGCGTTGCTACGCTCACTAATCCTGAAACGGACGGTCGGGATGATTGGCCGCTCAGGGTCACTTAGAAGTTCACGAAGAAGAAGCCCAACACGGAGGCTGGGGTCTCGCGTGAGCAGAGCGAGCTCCATCTCCGCAAGTCGTTGCGAATTTGTTGCCGGAGGGGGAATTTACGAGAGTGCTAACACAGCAGCAGCCAGTCGTAATAACGAAACGCAAAAAATGCGAACCGTAACTCGTGTCGTACGAATTGGAGTTTGCTAACATCCTCTAATATGCCCAAATTAGAGACTTACGTACAAGATGTCTTATAATGGGCCCCATAAAACCCTCATGGTCATTAAAACCTTACCAAAAACATATACTGAAATACTGAACACGTTTTGAGTTTGACACATAGTTTGACTCAAATTTAAATCGTGTTCAGTAATATCATGGTTGATAGCAAGTTAGTGCATTCTTGTGGTCAAAGACGCAAATGTGGTCTCAGCATGGTGAAATTCATGCTTAATACTATTTTGTGAACTAATCCATATGTGTTTGGTATCTTGGGACTTCAAGACAGAGTGACCTTACGTCCGAGGCAATGGCCTGCTAAAAGTGACCAATCGGACGTTAAAGTCCAAAATGCTACTCTTCATCTTAGTCAATGTCCTCAGTCATTACTTGCTCTTCGTAGTCTTTCAACAAACACGTAACTAGTTGTTGGTACAACCTAAGTGACGTATGGCCACAGTCCATACTCATACTTCCATCTCAATTTGGTTGTGCAACATGCATTGCTTAAATTGAAAACCTCCACAACTATCAACTTCATCGGAACCATCCATTGGCGAATTACCATCTCGGTACTTGCAATAGAGCGCTGCGATCAGCTCAGCTGCACAAGTGGCATCCGCAACGCTCCTTGTTTCTTGCTCTGCCAACATCATACATAGATATTCAGTCGAAGGACCCATCCGCCCACAGCTTTGCTGATCTCAGGGCAGCCGGCATGATCTGCGTCCGCGAACACATCAAGGTACAGACGATGATTACGAACATCTGCAAACTGATATGCTAACACAAGGTATTTTGTGTTTCATCACTCGTTGTGCCTGTCGAAAGTTTTCTTTTGTATACGCACTTCCATATCTGCCGATGGTTCGCACAACATTCGCTAAGTCTGGTCTTGTACGGTAAACCAGGTACTGTACCTACTGAACCATCCCACGAAATGGCAAGTCAGCATCGTTAATAAACTTGGTGTTTTTTCAACAGGAAAGGTATGTTTTTGCATTTGGGCTGATCGGACAGACTTTGCTGCAGCAAGCTCAAACTTTTCGAGCATTCGATCAATGTTTGTAAGATGCACGATATCTCACCTGGCTTGCAATGAATTTCATATCAAACAAATGTTTCACTCAGCCTAAACCTTTCAGTTTAAATTCGACAACAAGAGCTGCAACAACACCCGCAATATCCTTGACGTTAGCGCAATCACGATTTCGTCGACGTACACAGTTGGACAAATTTTGTTACCTTTCAATAAATATTAGCGTCAAAGTTGCATTTCTTAAATCCGAAGGTGATTAAATGGTATGAAATGTCTTATTCCATAACTGTGAAGCTTGCTTCAAACCATAAAGGCATTCATCAATCGACTCATTCTGCCGGATCCATCGTCATAACCCTTACGTTGCTCCAAAACAATATCTACACCAGCCAGCATACGGTTGAAAAATGCGAAAATCTATCCGTCGACATGTTGGACCCAGTAGCAGAATCAATGTCACCGACTCGACGCGTACCACAGACGAAAACGTTTCGAGGTAATCCAAACCATACTTCTGTTTGTAACCTTTAATCAGCAGCATGTTTCGATGAAAGGGCTTCTTTTACTGAGGTCGGGTTCACCAAATCACACACGGTTGCAATCATCATACGCTGCATCAGCGACTTTAGCAGTAGTAAACGTTTCGGATTAAACCGAATTGGTAACTCGACGCGACCGCCGAAATTGTCTCTTAGATGTGGAAACGCTTGGGTTTGACGTGCTCCCACCGCTTCCAGTTCATGCTCCCACCAATTTTAGGCATATTGTGAGTCCATTTACTTTGTTCGTATCATTTTGTTCGACAACGCAAGATCCAAAATCAGAATCGCAAAATTTGTCTTCGTCGTCCTCCATGGTTTCAAGATCTTCGATTTCAGTTTTCTTAGACTCTTCAACTCAACAATTTGACTTGTAGAGGTAAGTGCACTCGCCTTACTGGTAGTGACACAAAATCGATGTGTGGAGGTAACTTTATTTCTTTGCAAAAATACTTGTAGTCAATCAGATCTTGTAAATATTGAGGATCTGCAGCCATATCTTCATAAAATACGAAATCTCGAGATAGCCAGTACACAAATCAAGCGCTCTATAGCCCAATGATCTGTGGAATACCCAAGCAATAAACCGGGATCAGGCCGCATATCCAGCATACTACTTCTTTTGTTCTTCGGAAAGTGGTGGAAGACGATCGATCCACACACGTACAGGTCACTGACTTGGGGTTTACTCCCGTGTAATTTTTCGTAGGTTGTTATACCATTTAATGCTTTCGTTGATCTCAAGATATCACCATCCACAACATATCGAATGGCTTCACCCCATAGACATTCTGGTAGGCCAGCCGCGTCATGAATTGCACGAGTCTTGTTCACCAGAGTGCCACTCAGCTTCTCAACTGAACCATATTCTTCCAGTGTACACGAATATGTAGGAAGCACTTTGATTCCGTGGTCCGTCAAAACATTTGCAAAATTCTTGTTCTAAATTTCACCTCCTCAATCCGACGAGAACAAACGGATTACATGAATTATATGGTTTTTCTCCACTTGCAAGATTAAATTCATTCTATTTTCATCCACATCACTCTTTTCTTTTAGCAAGTAGCACCATTTAATCAGCGAGAGTAGTAATCCTTCTGTTGTTTACCTTCTTGTCGCTGGTATGACATTCGCTTTTGCGTTGCACGCTGGCAAGTGATGCATCTAAATTGCCCACGGAAGTTAAGTAAATGCAACGATTTAATACCTTCCACCATTTCCTTTTGAACCATAACTTTCATTGCCGCTACGTTATGATGGGTAAATCGTACATGCCACATCATTAGCTTGTAATTTTTTCTTTTGAAGCCACTCCAAAACTTTGCGTACTCGACGATATAGACTCCGCAGTTGCCCAATATTGACCACGACATTTTTAATAATAATTAAATTCCTTCATGTCTTTGACTGGTAAAATACGTGACACGATCATGTGGAGAGATAGTGAAAGGTGTAGTAGAATTCAATCCATTAAGTTCAAGTCGCTCCTGACTAATGAGATTGCAAGATCCTTTTGGCGAAAACGCGTATCCTCCAAGTCCAAAAGTACACTTGCACGACTCGTGCCCAACTCATTTTCAGTCGAATTCGAATAAAATCAATCCCATCAGAATTGTCGCGATCAGATTTCCAATCATCAAAGTACTTGTTGTCGTAACTCAAACTATTAAGAAATGATGAAGCAGTTGTACAAACATGTACATCACGCCAAGTGTCTAAAATCCAATCCTGGCTAGCCGTATCTGAAGCACTTGCAAATTTTCTACACGAGCAGATCGCATCATCCCATAACACATGGGGGTTTTCGACCATCGTCCCACAAAACCAATTTTCTTAGACTTTTCTGCTTCGGATTTTTTTCTCAAAGTTCCAGCGGTTCATTATCATCTTCATCATGATCATGTTCAATGAAATTGACCTTACCTTGTAATTTTTCTTTTAGGTGGCCAACTTTGTGGCAATGGTGACATTCACGAGTATATTTCCGCGGCTTACCATCATGAACCTCTTTATTTACTCCAAAGTTTTTTGTTTCTCTCATTTCCAAGGACGTTTGCCTCGGACACCAATATGTTTGTTATCATCGTTCGGTCTACTGTTTTGCTCATCCTCCGCTTCCTCAATCTAGGCCGCACTGCGCAGGGAATTCAACACCCGGCTGCGTTCAGGAGGATATTTTACTCAATGAGTCTCCAGGGGCAGCATTGTATTCTTGGTAAGTAAGAGTGAAGTCATGGATGCTTCAAACATTGTTTGCGTTGAGAACCTTCCTAGCCCACGAATCTACGACGAGGACAGACGTTGTACCGTAGAGAACGTGCCGGTTTTGTCTCAATTGAGTAATTTAACAACCATGATGGAGCGATACGGGATGCCCAAGAAAGGCTGGGCGGTTGACATCGATCTTCAAACATGCCCATGCCGATATCACTTCAAATTTGGATCTTGCGTCCGCATTCTGTTCGCTCTCAAAATCCGCGCAACGCTGACATGGGCAGCCACGAAACACTGGTATATCGAGGTGTGCACAAACGCCCAAGAAATCAGAAAGCGACGCGACATATTGGTCGTCCGGTCAACAATGGAGCCGAGCTTAGTTTGGAATAATACATTGTTGTTGTTAACCTAGTTTGTAACAATGAAAGCTTCTCGGCGAATCACAGTATTCCAGCTCATATACTTTTTATAATGCTGTAGCCAGCAACATTCTTGCTTAAATGATAATTGTGTAACCAACGATAATAAAAGCTTTAATATACATTCAAGAACATTCTACCTAAACGATTATTCTACTACTATTGATAGTAACAGTTGTACTATGTATGTATGCGTGTTCATTGTCGATTCCACTATGCCTACACCACCACCTAGTTCACGTCCATTCCCGATCAAACCCTTTCACAGATTTTGTGTCGGTATACTGAAGGTCAACAAGTCCAAGAGTAGGATCGACGTAGCTGCAGCAAGATACCTGAGAACGTGTGCCATTGTCGCCCCAACACCTTCTCGGATTGGGCTGAAGCTGTGAAGCGAGTTATACTGGAGGTGGGTAGATATCGTATAACCAAGGCATCATACGTGATGTCCTCGAAATCGAAGACCACGGCGAAGTAAAGTGGGTGCTTGCTGCCTATAGGTGAAGACCTGTAAGGGTGGCCCACGTACTACCTGAAGAAACTGTAGGCAAAAACGAAGTTGAAAGGCGCGGAGAATGGCGTTACGGCAACCATGCTACGGTCTGACGGCGGGAATTTGAGCGACCATAGACCCATAAAGTGACCGTAAAAACACATGTGATTGCGCACCAGCGGTAATTTATTTTTTAATACGCGGGCCAAACGCAAATATCTGGGTTGACAGTTAGACATATGCCGAATGTTTAGTTAGCTGACATTACAGGTCTCACCACGCAGGATTCATTGTGACATGTGAGCAATGACAAAGGACTTGGTGAGCAAAACTCGGTGCCCAGTACTGAGTGCGGCGCTGTTTGTGAGTGGTGAGGGTGACCATAGATTTTCCAGTGGCAAAAGCGCAGTCGCGCGCAGGCTGCTCGATTCCCGACTCCACGACCTGGAGTTAATGAAAGAAAAGCTTGCAGATATTGGAAAGGCGTTTGAAAACCTTGTTCAAGAACAGGTGGATATGCAAGACTTGGTTGAAGAGCGACAACAGCGCGGGTACGAACTAGCAGCGGTGATTAATCAAGTTTTACAGCATCAAGAACGGCAGCAGTCTGGTCCCAGCGATGAAGTATCTTTTGAGGCTATGCTGGGATCATGCATCAACATACTAATGCAATGAATTTACCACGGCATTTCCTTTCCATTTGATAAGTTCTCACATAATTTCTTATGAGTTTGACGAGCAGCAATTTCATTTTCACGGCGCACAGGCATTTCAACTAAGTGAACGGTGAGGATCCACAGAATTCGGAGTCGCATGACGGAGATGTTCACCATTGTAATCCCTTGATACTGAAACTTGTTACTGTTTAGGCTACTAAAACATTGATCAACTGTAAATACTTCACAGCTTTTCTAATCAGGTTGTTGCGGAGAGAGAATCCACTGAGGCTTGTCGAACATGAGTGCTTCACGGCGGGGTGATGAAGTTTCGTGCCACAATGACAAAAAATCATGGAAGTCATCTTCCCAAAGTCTCTCCATCTCGTCATGGTACATGTCATTAATTAACGGCTCGTACATACACACATGAACGCTTGACTATTAATCTCCAGTGTGCGTGAGCTTCACAATAATTAACCCCAACGATCGCGATTGAGGTTGACCGGTAAGATAACGTGCTGAATTTCAAAAATTGTATGCTTTGGTATTTGCGCCGGCTATCCAACTGACGTGACTAGAGAGCTCATGACGTGACAACTATTGGCTTCGTCGGCTACAAACTGGAGACTCAATTCAATGACGGAGTCAATGAGCAAACTTCCACAACGTAAATGTCCAACAATTTGATCAAACAGCAACGAGGGTCATAGGGATGGCAGCTGAAAGCGACTGCGCAAGCACGCAGTTCGGAACTTCGGGATGAGCTGTTGTGAATCAATACAGGTAAGTCCAAGCGTGTTTACATCACGTGCAAACAGTCCAACATGTGCAGCTTCAACTTCGGTCCAGTCTTGTTCCAGCCACTTGATATCAGCTATCCAGTGCTTTGACTGGACCTTCGCCTGGTTAATGCTCGCCATGGAATTAGCAAAATCCCTGTTGCAAGCGTGCATGTGTTAGTCATTTTAATAAAACAACCTTGATAAATGCTCGAGCAGTGGTTCAACCGTGACTTTGGCATAGACGAACTTTTGTGACGACGATAAAACGACGCAATTAGCGCGCTCATTTCTGCGTAGACGAACATATATCACACCCTTCTAGAACTTGGGTGAAGCTGTCCAAATTCGACTCTGTTTACTCATGTCATCTTTTGGCAACACTAACTTTTCGGCAACTATAACTTTGAACACTGAACGAACCGCGACAGCGACGCTGTTGCACTCTCTAGTTCCTCAGCGATGACTCTTGCTTCTTGAAAACACCAAAGTTGTTCAATAGTTGGAGCAGGAAGAACTTGGAAACAATTACCAGCACTAGTCAATAGCATCCAGTGCCTATATGGTAAATGATATGTTCGATAAAATAAACACGAACATGTCCACTCCAAGTCATGGCAATCGTATTTGCCTGTCGAACAGTGAACTTCCCATTGTGAAATCGTATTTGATTTCGTCTACGGGTAGCACCACCCAGAACAACAACGTAGCGCTTCCATTCATGTTTTACGTTTTGAACATGTCCGGACTCAAGCGTGCAGCAACTCGACGCAGAATTGGCGCACCGAATTTGGCGAAACAGAAGTGGTGACACTCTTTGTTATCGTGTGCATGAATCTGCTCGGCAATTACTATTTGATGCTGCCAAAGGCCCACCACAGTTTTATCAATTCGAGTCTTTCGCCCAAGTAGAAACGTGACCTAGTTCCAATTTGACTCGACTCGGTTGGTAGTAGTACTGTCAGCAGTAACAAATACACCTCGTGCGTAGTTAGCCTACATATGTCTGCAGGAATACCAATTCTTCTCGAAATATTGAAAAATGACACGTCATTTGATCTGTGTGCAATATGTCTTCATATTGCACACGGATCTCTTCAAAGCCTCATGTGTCTTTCCGGATCCAAACTCGGTTGAACTAAAGCAAAAATAATAAGCCGTTATTAGAGCTCGAAACTACTCCCTCTCAATTGCCATAATTTACATGTAGATGAGATTTGTTAAATGAAGGATAAGTCGTTCGCAGTGCATCTTAGTAAGGCGGAACGCCGATCACTGCATTAGCTTGTTCCAGCAAGAAAAAAGATGAAACTGGCACAGGAGAACTGTTATTCCTGGGAACGCCTTCTCCAGCGACCGCCACTCCACAAAATCTTTATCAATCACGACGGTCGCCACACACTTTCAAGTAGGATTTCAATCCTTGAAATATTCTAGGACCGTCGCGACAGCAGAAGCCTGCTGATTCAGGTACAAAAGGTCGAAGACAGGAATACCTTTGTGAGTAGCCGTGCTAACAACGAGGCTTCCTAAAGAACTCAACATCGTTTCAATAAAATACTGTTGCCGTACCAATATGGTTGCTATATAATCTCAAGGCAGCTTCACTTACCTAAGTGGTAACCTAGATTGTTGGTTCCATGTGTGAAGTCCATCGCAAGGGTTTGGCCCCACTGCGCAAACACTAATTTCTGCGGCTTGGTTTACATGACGATACCGCACGTGACATCCATTTGATCGTGCATCATAAGCACATCGCAACGGTCTAGCTGCATGCGTTTCAAGCAGCATGCGTTTCAAGCAATTCTCTCCAGATTCTTTGTCATAATCTCTCGAATGAGATTCGACTGTGGCGTGATGGCGGCACCTGACAAGCTAAAAGCATAAGTAAATAAGCCACAAATTGTCAAATTGTCTTCAATGCTCTTACCTGTTCTTTCTCTCAGAAAATTCGTGATGTGCTTCGAAGACACTTTAGCATCAGCAAGAAGCACAACGTCCTCATGATCTCTCTTTTCGAGAGGGAGAGATTTAGTTTTCAGGTACGAAGACGCAACTCTTGTCGTAGTTTCATGGTTGTGTGTATGGCACTACATTAACACCACAATCACTAGTCAGAAGGAACCCACAGTCACCATATTCCACCACTTTGTACCTCGTTTCGCACAACAATATTGAACAAGCCATTTGCTGACTTCACCACATTCGGAGTGAACCGGGCTTTGCAACCCGTGTAGTAATCGCCACGACTCCGCACACCAGTATCTCGAGACTTCTGATAAACGCCCTGTGTGCAGCGAAATACTCTTTCTCTCCACTTAAATTTCTTTTCGGGAATTACGCTATTGTCACGACACGGCCTAAAGCAACCACATCAATAGTTATTAAGTTAGTTTGTAAAAGCCGAACAACATTGAAAGCGGCAACCATAAGTACATACTCATTGTGAGTTGTCGTAACTGTCGAGGTACGAACTCTAAACAGCTGTGCTTCTTTTTGTGCTCCTTCATC
>NBNE01001671.1:0-11465 GCA_002215365.1 Phytophthora megakarya | reverse complement strand
TCGTCAACTCGCTGCAGCTGCCGTTCGAGCTGGCGGCGGGTTACGTCGGCAACGTCACAGTCCAGGGGCTGCTGGGGGCTGTGGCTGGCTGGCCACTGGAAGTCAACGTCAGTGACGTTTGTCTGGTGCTCAAGCCTCACAAAGTGCAGTGGGAGAACGAGCTGCTGATTCGATATGCGAGAGAGCTGCTTGTTGCGATCTGCCAATGTGTTGGGGGGCTCTGGGCTGCTAAGAAAGACAGCTCGTCGTTCATTTCTCCTGCGAAATGGATCTGGGTGGGTGGAGTCATTCTGAGGTGAGAAAAGAGGTTGAAACTAACTGGTAATTGGATGTAGAGTCGGATTCAAGCGGTGGGAGCAGACATGATTGTCCAGTTGGAACGCATCCATATTCGAATTGAGGTAAATGCTCAAGTTCTAGCCTTTACTTGAAGATAATGGTGTTTAAGACATGTTTTTCATGATGACAGAGCCCGCGCAATGATAGTCTCGTGGCGTATGGTCTTTATATCCCGGTACACACTCTTGTTATTGTTATCTGAAATCTGGGGCTAATAGTTGTGTCACAGTTGATTCGTTTTGCGCCTCGGGAGTTGGAGGAGCAGATTTTATACCGGCGACAGCAACCTGGTGTCACGTACCCTACAACATCCGATGGTGTCATGTCCAAGCTGCTTACTATTGAAAAAGTGTCATTCTACACTGATCTCGACGCCAGCAGATACTATACTCTGCCCACAGACACAGATCAGTCTTCAGCGACGACGGACCACCCAATTGCAGTCGCCTTGCTCACATCTCCTCAACATGAAGTTTCACCTCGTCAATTCACACACGAAGATGCACTACGACGATTCAAGGAATATGCACTAAAGCCCGTTGACCGCGACCAGCAACGCGAATTGGTATATATTCGCGTTATCTGGGTCAAGATGGATTTCAAAAAGGTGCTCTCTAGCGCCGGTAGAAGTCCAGCATTCCCTGTATTGGTTGCAGCCGACGTCGCTACGGAGGAAATCGAGTTGAACATTGATTTTGATCAGATAGCAGTGATACTGGAAGAGCTGGAGCACGTGGTGGAGTATTTTAAACGCTATCGAACGTGGAAATGGCGTCCTTCCTGTATCGATCGAGAGCATCATGCACCACCGAGTGTCAAGGTGTTGCCCACTGCACTTCTTCCTGTGTCTCCGGGTAATGATGATCAGGAGCCTTCTTCAATGAATTTTTCTATACGCAAGACCAGGCAGTGGTTCCGCGCAATGTGGAGATATGCCTTCCGTTGCGTTGTTGATCAAGTCCAAAGATCGAGAAAAGAACTACGAGAAGAGAGAACTGATGTTGATCCAAGATGCTGGTGGTGCTTTCATGGGTGGAGATATGCCTTCCGTTGCGTTGTTGATCAAGTCCAAAGATCGAGGAAAGAACCACAAGAAGAGAGACCTGATGTTGATCCAAGATGCTGGTGGTGCTTTCATGATATTGTTGACAAGGAGCTCCAACAAGTTCGTCGCCAACGTTACATGCACTTGTATGCGCGCAGCTTGAGTCCAGCTGCCATGGAAATCGCGTTGTACGGTCGAGGAAAAGCTCTTTTGAGCTTAGGCTCTCCACAAAAACCGAGTGGTGTTGGCTCTAAATCCCCGCCAGGATCTCCTCGACGACTTCCTCTTCCAGAATTTGATCAGCTTACCCAAGAAGAACAATGGGAACTTTCGGACCTCGTTGTAACGATGTCAGTACACGATCAACGAGAATCTCGTGCTCTTACTGAACAAGACCTCCGAAGAGATTTTACCTCTGCGCCTCCATCACCAACGCGGAAGGTTTCATCAGCAATGGAGTTTTCTGTGGCACCAACAGATTTACCTTCAGAACATTCTCCTCACCATGGCCGAAGCTATTCAGTCGATAGCATCTCGTCCGTGCATCATCCTGTTGTTCCAGTTGCAATCGACCGCCACCACAAACGAGGGTCGACAATTGCTTCTGTGGCACCAACAGATTTACCTTCAGAACATTCTCCTCACCATGGTCGAAGCTATTCAGTCGATAGCATCGCGTCCGTGCATCATCCTGTTGTTCCAGTTGCAATCGACCGCCATCACAAACGAGGGTCGACAATTGTATTTGGAGATAAAGAATTGTCAATTCTGCACACTTCTCCCCCTTCGTCTCGACCTCATTCTGCCTCCACAAGTCATTTGCCAAGCCCAACAAAAAGCGAGAATGGTTTGGAACCACTTCGAGCGTGGATTTACAAGCAACGGCAAGAAGGACTTTATACGACTTCTTGGTTAGAGATGCAGTTCTTTCCTGCTTGGCTTCTCAATCCATCTAAGATAATCCCCCTTCTTAACTGGCAACTTGGTCCAGTGACGGTCTATATGTCCGAGGGTAGTGCTGATCAAGCGAAGCGTGGCATAGGAGTTGAGATCGGTATTGAGAGCTGCAGTGGCGCTATGCTGCTCAGTAGAGTACCCTTCATGCGTATTCTCGTTGAAATACGTGTTGGATTATTGCACGTGACACTGGGACGACAAAATTCTCTTGTCGACAATGAACCAAATGCCGACTCTGAAAATGGGATCGCCAAGTACAAATGGATTTCAAGTGACTACATTCGAGCACCAGACGACGGATTTTTATACATTGGATTGAAATACTCCGCGCAGGAGGCGACAGGAAAGCCAAATGGAAGAGTGCAATTCGTGGGGAATCTTGAAGAGGAGTTGGGTCTGAAAGGAAGACTGTGCATTGGTCCGATCAACATCGATTGTAACGAAGCTGCAATGCGTACAGCAATCGGCCAGGATGTTGTCAATGAGCTGTTACCATCAAGTGAGTGCCTTCATATCTGTATTTGCACTGATCGTCCAAGCTAATATTGTACCATGCGTAAACTCTTTCACAGTTATGGACATCGCGGCTTCAACGCACCTTTCGGTTCTGCAAAACGCTTACCACAACTTCGTCGAACTGGTTGCCAATTTGCCCAAAAAGGGATCGAGGGGTGGTAATGGCATGATTCCACGGGCCACAAAGACACTCAGTACTTATGCACAAGAGCAACAAACATCTACAGACAACGAAATTCCTGGAAAAGATGCCAACAGGACTCGAATATTGAACGCATTGCTGCTACGCTCCTCGACTTTTGAGGTAGAAGTCGGATCATTGGAGCTTAATCTCTCGACTTTTACCAGTCATATCGAAAACGTTCTCCACGGTCAAGTACCAATGTGTGACGATCTCAAACCTTCAGAAACTCGCGAGGACGTAAACGTACTCCTTCCAGCAACAACATATCGACTGCAAAATCGTCCATCAATGAACGAATGCATCGTGGACGTTGCCGGTGCCCGCATCATTTATCGATCGACGAAACAGGGCCGTGCCGCTGTGGTACGTCACCTCACCCAGCTCTTCAAGGTGTAACGAAAATATCAAAATTCTTTAAGTTGATATGGCCAGATAAATTTCCTCCTTCTCGACCTTCTCCTTTCTTGGTGCTTTATGTCCTCTGTTCCTGAGTCGTTCTTCTCCAGCTGCTTTATTACGATTGACTCGAACTTTCAGTGAAACTCTGGACAAACTTCTTCGCATGAGTTCTTCTTCACGATGTGTTAATGACATATCGTTCGACACCGACGTATTCCAGTCTTGTTCAAACTTTCTTGAGAGGTGATTTTCCGCAATGACTGGAGCGCTTTCGGAGCCGCGAAGCCTCTGCTCACTTGCAGGTTGAGAATTTCCTATGTCATTCAGTTGTTCGTCGCTGAAACGCACCCCATTCATTGATGAATTCAAAGTTTGGCTGCTTGATGCCGCTTGTATCATAAAATCCAATCCTCGAGAAGCTGCAGTCGTAGATTGAGTAGTGCAAGCGAGAGTTCCATTCGTCCTCAATCGGACCGCCAATAAGGGTGGACAATACTTATTGCTTGTCGGGTTCAAAGCAGCCAGCATATCGTTCGTCGAGGTTTTGTTTGGATTAATTCCTCCACCAGGTTGTTTAAACTTTTCTTGAAATCGTTTGTCATGTAACAGTGGGTCGACTACAACACGCTGGTAGCGTGAGTTGCGCTCCAAAAGCTCTACAAAGCAGTCTCCTTGATCTTCGTCTGATACATAACCTAGTCAACGGAGCAAGTATTGATTTCACGAGTTACGATAAAGCATACTATGTGTTCGCGACTTGAACCACTTGCTTACCTTCATTGCGCATGGGAATCTGAACATTCAGCACTTGATTGAGTGGTGCGCCAGGACGTGTAAGTGTAGCGGATCCAACTCCATCTCGCGCGGAAACCAATTTCGGTGAGCTTGGAGTACTTTTCAATATATCGTCCAGTGTCGACTTCCGCCGCATTCTCGGTCGTCGACTGTGCTGCTGCGTGCGCATTTGCTTTTGCTGGTAATGACGCGCGATCTTACCCATAGTGTTGTGAAAGAAGGCAACGTAGTCGCCCAACCTATCTGTTGTCGTCATCTTCATAGTACATAGCATCAAGAAGTTAGCCCAACGACCGTCATCAGCTGCGTGCCATCGTATCATACCAAATGTGCAAGGATGAATAGTAGACGAAAAAACTCGCGTTTGCCGAGTGGTGGTTCCTTCGGACTCCATTTTGTCCAAGTCCCTCGCATGATCATGGACACGGAGTTCTTGTGGAGTGTTTCTGTCTTTGCCTCAACCAGTATGAAGGCCAAGTCATAGTAAACGTTGCGTAGCTACATCAGAAGAAACAACACATGTAGCAATCAGAATTTAAACAAGATGGATCTCAAGAATATGGCTTACGATATCCTGGTCAATCGCGTGCTTTTCGCGTGCGTAGAGCCTCCACCATTTATCAAGGCATTTCTCGATGGAAGGTAGCTGAACCATGAAATTGATATCAAGCACTGTGTCGTCCAAAAACCGCAGCAAGTCTTCAATATTCATCGAACGAGCAAACGGGCTTTTGATATACTTTTCGTTGGCTTCATGCTCCGCTTGGGTTATGGCATCCGCTCGCTTTGCATTATTCCGCTTCCAGTCATCAATAGCACGCAATGAACTCACAAAGAATGGCATGGTCTCCCGCATAGGAATCACAAGCTTCTGCTTAATCGGCATGGTAGTGAAGGCGAGCGAAGTCAGTCAATCGGTCCACAAAATCACCGTACGTGAAGTGCTGGCACTCATCTATTTACAGCTATCCGGCCAAAGTCGTATCACCCTGCTCTGAATATGATCTGAACATGAGTATTTCATACCACTCACAATTAGCGATCTTCGTAAGCCCAGGTGCTCACTCTATCAAACCATTACCAAATTCAACCTCCAAAGCCTGAAGGTCCAAACCCTCTTCCACCACGTTGTCGAGGATCTCGAGGATTGCCATTTCCACGTCCCGCTGCGCCATTTAGTGGTTGAGAAAATGCAGGAGGGGGATTTCCCATGTATGGTCCTGAAGCCCGTGGTGCTTGCATTGGTGGTGGGTGAAAAGAAGGAGTTGGGCCACGCGGAGCAAAATATCCTGAACCAGGTTGTTGTGGTGGTGGTGCAACCATCATAGGTCTCCCACCGTGGTGCATCGGCATGTTCATTGGCGGAGGCTGTCCATATCCACCCGGAGGCGCTTGGTTCACGTATTGTGGTCGAGGACCCTGCGAGAATTGTTGCTGTGGCATATATTGGTGCACTGGTGAACCTCGTCCCCGACCACGGTTGCCACGACCGCGACCTCGATGACCACCACGTCGTCCACCACGCTGTCCTTCATTGCCTCGCCCTCTTCCTCTCCAGCCATTACCATAGGGCGCCTGCGAGTCAGGAGGCATGGACTGATTGACGTCATATTGAGGCTGCGGCGGCCCTTGACGTTGATGAGAAGAATTTCTGGATGGTCCTGAATGACTCCTTGACTGTTCAGACGGTCGTTCCATCGGCTTCAGTGTGATGAGATTACACTTTGGGCTTTCCACATGCACGATACAGTGGTGGTCGTACGCGTGGTCCAACAGAGCTGACCACGGCTTTGAAGAGCGCAACGTGTTCTCTTTGCCAATCACATAGCAAGCGAACTTAGCTCGCGTTAGTGCCACATTCATTCGCCTGATATCGTTCAAGAAACCAACGCCAGCTTTCGGATCAGCTCTCACCGTAGACACTGTTCACACCAATAACGTTAAATCTCTCAACCATCTCAATAAAATGTAGTGCGAACGTACGGATGATAATGTCCTTTTCACGGCCTTGAAAACCATCGACAGTGTTGATCTCTACCTCTTGTTCGTAACGCTCGCCCAATGTGTTGCGGAAGCGATTCCTCAGCTCTTCCATTTGTTGGCTATAGGGAGTAATCATACCGACTTTTCCAGCGATCGCGTTCGGAGGACAGGAGTTCTTCAAGGTCAGATACAGGTTCACCGCTAACTCAGCCTCGCCAACATTCATGCGCGACACGGATTTGGTCGATTTTTCGCGACTGCTTAGCAGGTCCCAAAACACCAACGGCGTGAAAGCAGGTCCTAGACTGTGATACGGCTTGACGTATTCGTTACCCTTCACATTTTCTCCATCTTGAAGCTTTCCACCATAAAAGTAATTCCTTGGAAAGTCTGAAATCTTTGGGTGACTACACAGGTATGAACAAATACGTTAGCAAAGAGCCACCATGTCTTAACACACGTACTAGCTCGTACCTTCGGTATTGGGTTCGCAGCATGTGCACCGGATGCCCACAGCTTTCAAGACGCTCGAATAAACTCCTCTCGTACAATGATTGACCGCTATTACGAGAGAAAACGGTAGCTGAAAGCTGCTGAGGATCACCAACCAGCACGCATTGTTTGCTACCAAACCTGTGTCCGAAAGAAATGTGTCAGCTCCTGACATTCAAATAGTCGATGCACAACGTACTTCATGGGGATAATAGTTGATAATTCGACAGCTTGGGCAGCTTCGTCCACTACTAATACGTCATATCGCGCGCTTGCATCGAGCGCAGCAACACCTGCACTGCTCAATGTTGTGAACACAATGTGAGCTGTATCGAGGAAGGAAACTTCCAATGACTGCCGGGTCGACTGAGAAAGTTTTCCCCGCATCTCACTGACTGCTTGTCGGGCAAATTCATATCGCTGTAATTCCAACTTGACCTAATCAAGAACAAAACATAATGTTAATGATACCTTGTGGGCGATACTACCACAAGGTCTACTTACCTCAGAGAGTTTTTCCAAACACGCATTAATCCTCTGAGCCATAGCCACATATGGATGGTACCGTGAATAATCAATAGGACCCCATTCTTTCGTTTCATTTACACCGCCGAGTGCTGCTGGTGGAGGTGGCCGCGGAGACTGTGGCATAACAATAGTCGGGGACGAAGGGCGGAAGTCATCTGGAAGGCTTGGTGGCGGTGGTGGAGGCGACAATGGGGGAGGCGGTGGCGGTGACAACGGGGGAGGCGGTGGAGGTGGCGAAGATGGTAACAAACCATGAGGTGAGTTGAGTCCTTCGAATTTGCTCTGATTTTGGTGTTCCAGACCCAGTGATAAATTTTCAACTTGCTCATGGACTTCGGTGTGTAGCTTCAGGCTCGGTGTCGGTAATGGCTCGTCCTGCTCGGGTGTATCGTTGCCTTCGTCATTATCGACTTGAATAGGTTTGTTTGCAGATCCAACAGCATTGTTATTCTGCTCAGCCGTGTCAAGACTGGAAGATGTCTGTGCACTTGGCTGCGGCTGGATTGTAAGAGGGAACGGCTCGTCCTGCTCCTCCTGATCTTCAGTTTTGCTAGGAGTGACACCAACCGGAAGAGGTTCATCTTCTTCAGAGTTGCTACCATCATCCAAAAATGCATTTAAAGCTTTCCCACTTGCCTCAGCATTAAAGGCCCCTTCCTGTTCGTCCCAAGCCGGCGGTGGAGCACCAAACGAAGCAGGGAACTCTTCATCTTCTTCCTCCTCTATCGTCATATCACCAGTGTCTTCACCACCTTCAAACGTGCCCGCAATTGAGCTGTGCATTGTGTGTACACCTTTAGGTGATTGAATTTCTCCAGGAAAATCAGAACCAAGAGGAGATGGAGGCGGCGGGGGAGAATCGGGGTACGCCGATAGGGGTGACGGTGGTGACATTGGTATTTCTCCAGGAGGGGATGACGGGTGTAAATCCAGAGGTTGGGGTACAGGAGATTGGGTTTCGGTAGCTACACGGGCCGCAGCAGCAGCTTGGTTATGTTGTGCTTCAGCTTGAGCAAGCTCCTCGAGCGCTTTAGCGGGATCGCGTTCAATCCATACAACAATACCTCGAAGTTGATCTCGCAAAATTAATGAATCACGCTCCACCTAAGACATATAACGTGATCACCAAATGTCTTCATCAGCAAAACAGTTTTGTACGTACCACCATCAATTCATGCCTCAGACGACCAATTTGACCCTCCAGAACGTCCAGCGGTTGACTGCAAATTTGATCGACTTGATTTTCGAGACCAACACTTTGAACATTTGCATTCTAATCAAAACGAACAGTAAAATGTTAGACCTTGTACATGTTGATAGTTGTTGCGTAACAAACGTACCAATCCCCGTCCAACACGAACGATTTTGGGGAAGTATCGACGACCTTCACCATCACAGAATCCCTCTTCGATCACCTTGCTCACAATATTGTCAACAGCTGCATTGGATGGCGCCGTAACTAAGATGTGAGGTTTCTCATTTCCGACCTGAGCCCACGCTTTTGCTGTCTCATTATCTGGTCGACGCGCCACATCTAATACAGCATTGTAGTAGCGATTATACTCACGCAAGTGCAGCGAGTTCAACAAGCCTTTCAGAGTGGTGGTCTTGCCTGTACCTGGAGGACCTTTAATTAAAGTAAATCCTTCCGAGGTTGCCGCTGCTGTGATAGCTTCTCGCTGTGAGTCATTGAAAGTTCTTGAAAGCCACTGAACATATTTCAGACCCAGCGAGTCGAGCTGCATATTCCCTTGTTTGTGTTCACCGGACAACAGCAACGGCAGCAACTTGTAATGACTACAGTCACAAAGCGCACGGAACTCTCGGACACTGGTGACTAAGTTGTTGAGCTTGAAAAGATAGATGTTCTCTTCTTTCTCCAATGCTGCATACCCCGACCTCAATATTGCCATGGTTAGTCCTTCCTTTGACGCTCTCTGGGTAGACACAATAGCCAAGAATCCAACTGGAGGGGTTTCGAGCGTAGTTTCACCGTTCGGTTCGCTTTTCAAGCCTTTGGATGACGCCAGGGCCTTACGGAAGTAATCTTGATTTGGTGAAATGAGTACTAAATCATTCATGAACAATTCGGAGAGATGATCCCAGCCACTCTTCCGCCGCATGCCAGGGATATTTTGTTTCTTGGGATCCACTCGAATTTTACAGCTCTTAGAAATGAACGTCGCTCCAAACCCTTTAATACCAATCGGGATAGGGCCAGGTTGATCCGTCGTCACCGCATTAATCGTCTGGGCTTGAACTTCTTCCAGTGCTAGAGGTTTCCAAACCGAGAAGTAGTGATCATACGAGCGAAACTTGCTTGGTACTTTCTCCACCTCGATCTCCACTTCACCTTCTTCAGAGCCGTCATTTGCTGCGCTGTACGAGTAGCTACCGGTACTCTGCGTTTCTCGTCTCAACGCGTCGTAGAATTTCCACTCCAAAATCTCATCAAAAAAGTTGTCCAACGTGTTGTTCGACGGTCCACTACTGTACGACACTGTTGTCTGAGTCCTCACTTGCATATTGGCACGTTTCTGCTGTTTCATAGGTCGTCGATGTGCATCCGACGCCTCATCCTTCACCTTCACAGAGTGCAATGCAGTACCGTTGCGCTTCGTTTCCGGCTTCACTGCAGCTGCAACTTTCTTAACAGCTTGAGCAGCCGTTTGCTTCACTTTTGGAGGCGGAGGTGGAGGAACAGACAGCATTTTGGTCGTGCGTTTCACCTTTTTCATCTTCATCTTGGCACGAGGAGCCTTCGGCTTCTCCTGGTCCGAGTCGTCACTGTCAATGACTTTCCTCTTGGGAACTCTGGCTCGGACTTGACGTTTGGCCATTTCTTCCTCGGACGAGGCCTCGTCCGAGAGCTCCTCGTCGTCTTCATTAGCAGAGACTTGGTCTGCGTCAGGCTTCCACTCCTCCTCCGACTCGTCTGCGCCCTACGGCCAGAGAGAGTAGAGAGAGCAAAGGACCAGTCAGATCTACATGTTGCAAGTGGATTTCTACCTCTACAGCAGCTTTAGAGCCTCCTAGCTAGTAATTTAAGGTTCTTTTAAGGTGAAAACAGACCTGACGCACGCGTTGCGCGTGTTGCGCGATCAATTTGGCCATCCGCGGGGCACGAGCGCCCGATGCAGCCTCTAGACGCGTGGAGCGTCGCATCTTGGCCGTCTTTCGTACAGAATTAAGCAAGGAAAAGGCTACAACTTCGAGCGTTTATGCAGCTGTTCTCGAGCCGATTGAGCGCCTCACAGAGCGCCGCTACACACCGGACCAACACGAGCGCAAAGACACGGATCTCCTCTGTCCAACGACGTGCTTTACGTGGTCGGAGATGGGCTGCTGCTTCTTGGACGACGCGGGACTCGGAGCAAATGAGCAAATGAGCTCGGGCGATGTGTGTGCTGCGCCGCCTTGTGAAAGAAGGTGACGCGAAGGTGGATGGAACTCGGACAACCTTCACGCAACATCCGGTCAAGATCAAAATTCACTTCAAGTTCAATCTACATAGGTTGGCTTCAAGCTTGAAAGTCTCAGCGAGATTGTCTTCGGATGCTGATCGCAATGCCGTCGCCACAAACTTCAGCGCTGTTGCTGTTGCCGAATTGCATCCCATTGACTCGGCCGTTCATCTTCTGACTCACTTGTTCCTGCTTGATGGAGCGGAGATAGTTGGGAGATTTGAGATATTTGTTCGGAGTGCGAGCTCCTGTGACCCACGGATGTGCCAACGCCTGCTCTGCCGTGAATCGGTCCGTCGAATCCACCTCTGTTGAAGCACACATTTAATTAAGTACTTGTTTGAAATGATGGAAGCAATTGGCCTACCGAGCAAATTTCGGAGAAGATCCTTTGCGCTTTCAGACAACCCACTGGCCCAACGCGGAAAACGGAGACCAAATTTTGCCTACAAACAAGAACAATAAGATGAGAATAGCAAACGATACACTCACTACACTTGTCACGTACCCGAGCGGCCTTCTCGTTGGCGATTTTGCCGCCATCATCGTCGAAAGGCAAACAACCGCAGAGCAAAACGTAGACGATAATCCCCAGCGCCCACATGTCCACGGACATCGAGTATGCTTGGCGCTGCAACATTTCTGGCGCGAGATAGCCTCTTGTTCCTAGAAATGAAGCTGTTTTGTCGTCAGCATCCAGCAACTTGGCCAGACCAAAATCGATGATCTTCACGTTCGCTCCACGGGACTTGCTGGTCAACAT